>JABCKH010007747.1:0-35599 GCA_018851285.1 Lyophyllum semitale | reverse complement strand
CCAACGATCTAACTTTTAGAGCGAACGGAGGGAAAATGGGTAAGCTATGGCCTGCGAGAAAATGCAGGCCGAAAATCTTGCTGAAAATCACGGACTGTGCAAGAAAAATAAGCCATGCCCTAAATTCGTCAAACAGGTATCTATACATATGATTCTCGCTCGGAGCTGAAAGTAATTCCAAGTCTCAAAAGCAAATGTAGAGGGTCGGAAAAAATATATGTCGTTCTTAGTGATTGAACCCTCGTCCTCCGGCTATGCAAAATGTAACCCTAACAATCTTAACAGCTAGACTACACGACAATTTAAAGTTGAGGGACATAACATTTAATGTCGCCTGTAAAGTCAACTTGAAAAACTTGAATCATCGACGGACATAGCATGTGAGCCTTGTTCCATCCCCTGTTCCATCCTAAGTCATACGCGGCCAATCCAACTATTCTACCACGACTATTATGTTCTATCATTTTCAGTATCCAAAAAGTAACGGAATCGATACGAAGTGACGTGAATGGACCTTGAATTCTAGTCTTCCGAAACTAACACCTTTGAACCTTTATTATCCACCCGCCGGTTGATAGCCCCAATCAAAATCTTCACCAAATCCAACTTCAAACCTTCCCCAGTTGTCGTATCGACTATATCCTGTGCACAACGAAGACACTTAGCCCCTTCATCCAAAACATGTCAAGGAAAGCAAACGCACGCGGACATTCTTGTTAGCACTCAGGTCGTCATCTAACTTCTGCAAGTATATGGTCGCCCCTTTCTCTGTCCCTATTTGCACAAATTGGATGCCGATCTGCGCCACTCTTGCCTGATGCTGATCAAGTTTTGTTGCAGCCTCTACTATGGCATTCTCAGTGGCGCTGCCATCGGCTACACAATAGAAAAACGGACTTTAGTAGGTGTTCTCTTTTTTCGAAAAAGTGTAAGAGAGAGAGAGAAAAACGGACGTACTCGGAATACCGTCCGTAATGACGATGTAATTCACCGGTTTCGTCTGCCAGTTGTCTCTATCGAGTTGTACGAAATAAGCGTCCAGGAGGCTTTTCATTTTCTTTCCAAGAGGTGTCCGCCCATATGGTTGCACGGAGGCGAAGAGGGATTTCACAGCAGCCATGTCCTGTAAGTTTGTGATGAATTAGACTACTGCTGTTCTGTGGGCTGGCTTTAAGCTACTCACAGTGACGTTCCGCCGCGACACCTTAGAGTTGAGGAAGTGGATCTCAATTCCGTCAGTGTCATATTTTGATGCGACGGCCGCCAATGTACCCAGCGCCAATCGTGCCTATTAAAAAGAGGAAGTTCTCAATGAAGATATCCGCCACAAGATATGGGACACGAACCTGCTTCCACCGATTGCCCTGCGACATGGAGCCGGAATCGTCTACAACTATCACTGTATCGAAGCGCCTGAGCGCTGCTAGAACGTCCTCTGCCTGAGCGGTAGCTGGCACGGCAGCCTTTTTGTCCGGGTTTTTGATGTGAGGGCGAGGATCATAAGGTGCAGAAGTCTTCGCCGAGGATTTAGAGTGCATCGTAGCATCTACTGGAAACTGTCTTTGTTTGGATGAACTGGAACCCATGGTGTCGTTGCTGAAGAGGTGTAATGAGTGAATTTGCCTACAAGGATGAAACATCGTTCTTCTATAGGGGCTTATAGGAGTCTGGGTATTTGGCGACCGCTAGTTGCCCTATCAGAAAACGAGTTATGAGCCATGCCTTAACACCTGAGTGTATTGTGCACCTCTGGACAGGCCGTAAGGCACGCGTTTCTGGCCTAGTACGACGAGCTAAATGATCAACAAACCGTGTGGAAGATTGTATTAATATAAGACACTGTAGCGAAGACGTTCAAAGCAATATGCGAGGGGAAAACAAAGCAAGAACGCTTCCCAACGAAAGTAAAAATGACCCATTAATCCTTCGACACTATAGCCTGTGAGCCTTTATTGTCTACACGTCGATTGAGGGCTCCAATCAAGATCTTCACCAAGTCCAAATCCTTCCCCTTTGGCAACGTTGTATCGACGATATCCTAGTCATGGAAGTTAGAACGTCAAACTTAGAACCCGCAGTTCAGTAAAAAGAACTACGTACCCTGACACCTTGCCTCACAAGATCATCATCCAACCGCTGTAAGTATTCCGTTGCACTTTCATCGTCACCGATCTGCACAAATTGGATCCCGATTTGCGCAACCCGGGCGTTTTTCTTATCGAGAGCCTTAGCGGTACACACAATGGCCTCTTCTGTCGCTTTGCCGTCGGCTAAGCATCATTGAGTGACATGTGGCAAAAGAGGATGGCAATTAAAAGACGTACTGGGCGCTCCATCCGTAATGACGATGAAATTGACTGGCTTCATCCTCGGGTCGTGTTCTAATCTCGCCTGATATACCGCTAAAAGCTCCTGCAACTTCGTCCCAAGGGGGGTGTATCCCCGCGGGCGCACCGACTTAAATAATTCTTTCACGAGCATGGGATCCTACAAGAAGTTGAGGTATAGCGTCATCGAGTGGAACACGGTGTGCAGATCACTCACGGAGACACCAGTGCGCGACTCTCGAGAGTTTAGGAAGTGTATTTCAATGCCATCAGTGTCGTATCTCGACGCGATGGCCGCCAGCGTAACTAGTGCTTTCCCAGCCTGTAAGACGAATTGAAAACTCCGAATCATTATGATATTTTCAGCTCAAGCAAGGAGGATACATACCTGCTTCCAGCGCGGTCCGCTCATCGACTGTGAATCATCCACGAGCAGAATGGTATCGAACCGTTTAAGTTCCTGTAGCACGTCCTCCGCGTGTTCATCAAGATCTCTGAAAGCTTTTGAAGAGGAGGATCCCATGATGTCCTTTCGTCTTTCAATAGGGACGGTAAGTTATTACACACGGCTGGTGGCGAGTTTGTGGTGAGTGTTGATCAACACAGGTTTATGACGTGACGTACAGCTTTTGATCCTAGAACAATAACATGCGTGAACCTCGATGCCCATTGCAAGGCCATTGCTGACCTAGTCTAAATGGCAAGCCAGTATCGACGAGGAGAATGTCTCAAGACATGGCGGACGCCATGGAATGATTTCGGATTTGCAGGAGCATATGATACGGCAGAGACTACCGTACGCTCTTGACGTTGTTGCCAAGAATGGATCATGTGGCAGTCTGCAGCTGCAGCTGGTGGCAGTTCAGTGCAAGAGTAGGCTTTTCCTCGGTTTCCCATACTTTCCTGTCACTGGGCGGCGAGGGAATCAAGTTTTCTTATGCCTATGGCCCGTCACACTCAGTCACAACGCAAAGCCGTCAGAATAAAATAAAGACATACATACTGAGGGTCCACCCGGTCCGACTTCCCGGTCCCTCACAGTCCCTCACAGGCTTGTGATATCCCGGCCAATAGTAGACTCGGAGGACTCTGCACTGGTACTCGAGATGAGTGCCGTTGTGGAGGGACAAGGTATGTGGTGAAACTCCTGCTTAACCTAGCACCAAGTTCAGCATGCGCCTTCTCAGTCGAGCTTGACCCTACCATCGACTTCATCGGTGGCACCATCGCGGTAAATACACAATTAATACTCCTTGCGAAATTTATTCAAAATATCCTGTAGGGGATGACTGGATTGGTGGTGGGATTTCCGTTCGACACTGGTATGGCTTCATCGCTGTAACGTTTTCACATCATGGAGCCTCTACAACTTACTACTGGTTTGCACATCTTCCAGTAAAAGTGCGCTTTCAAAATCCAGAAACTTCCATTAAATACCGCTCTACGGTTCATGCGGTGGCTACGATTGTCCGTGAAGAGAGGTTTATCGGATTATACAAAGGGATCTCTTCACCTTTGGTACTTCCATTTCCATGCTATCGCTCAATCGAGGAATCAATGCACTGATTCTGTTGAACTAGGCCTCGGTCGCACTTATGAATGGCTTGGTTTTTGCATCATATAGGTTTTTTATGAAATTACAGCTAGAGCACAGCTCCGACATCCCTACACTCACTCAGGTTACGATCGCAGGGGCAGGCAGTGGAGTTATATCCTCGCAAGTTTCTGAATGCTTCAACCTTTGCTTCAACGTGCTGATTCTCATTTTATCAGAATTTTAACGACGCCTATCGAATTAATCAAGGTCAGGCAGCAGTCTTGTCTTGAAAGGACCTCTGCTCGTCGAATTGCTCTCCAAATCTTCAAGGAATCCGGTGTGCCTGGTTTATATCGTGGAATTACCGCGACTGCCCTTAGAGATACTGGATACGGGGCCTATTTTCTTGCTGTACGCCTTGTACCATGTTTTCGCGCTCAAGACATCGTGATTGATCAGATTGTCTTGCTTGACGCCCTTCGACCAGTATGAAGCGACCAGTCGTTTTCTTGCCTCTTCCTCGCCTGGAGAACCATCGCCGAACTCCAGCCCTTCCGGGGCGGGAAACCTGTCCTGGCCTGCTTTGCTATTCGCAGGCGGAATAGCCGGAATTTGTACGTGCTCTCAGCGTATGTCCTGTCTGTGCATTGCTTTATCCGGCTGCAGTTGGGTGGCTAGCAACTTTTCCGTTTGATGTCGTGAAGACTCGGATGCAAGGGACCGAAGGTCTACCATCACCCGCCGTTCACGGATCTTCAGCGTCTCGCCCAAACTCGCCTCTTTTAGGTAGCAATGCCGCTCTCGGCACAAACGATGCTAACCCCTACCGGACGACACTATCGACGATAATCAACTCCTACAGTGCAGAGGGATTTGGCGTGTTCTACCGCGGCCTCGCCCCGACCTTGATACGGCACGGATTGTCCAATCTTCGTGCCACAGCCTGACTTACCTGATTTTGATTCATCACGCTTCTAGTGCCATCCCGGTCAACATGATAACCTTCGCCACGTTCGAGGCCGTCATCCATGCGCTTTCCTGACCTTAGTTCACCGTTCGGACCTCAAGGATAATTCGTATCACAATTAAGATCAGGTGTTAAACGACAGCGGCGTCGAAGCATTCGCGGTTTCTCATGGCACGGACCTGGACTAAGGCCAGGCTTTGACCTTGTGCTAGACTTAGACGTATTGTTGCTATCGATCCTAAGCTTGGTGCTATCGATCGTGTGTAGGAAACGACCCACTCCCATCCCCATTCCCAAATTGCCTACCAGGTAATATTCCAAGATACAGTGCGGTCCGTAGAGATACACTAGTATTACGCCATTAATAAGTTAGACGTGCGGGTGACTACAATGCGTGCAGAGTGATATAATATGCCGTGATGCGAGTCCCAAGAAACCAAAGAAAAAAAGCCAGAAAACCTTTTCTAGAAGCATTTTGTCCGAGTCTGAGGCAGCCTCATGGGCTGTCGCCCATAATCTCGTCATCGTCACCGTCGTGCTCATCCTGCATGAGGTAATCCTCCCCACCCTCAAGCTGCGCCCGGGCATACATCTCTTCTCGCTTCGTCTCATCCGGCGTCAGATTTCCCAGCGTCAGCAATGCCTCCGCGAGCAACGCCTGTAGCTCGCGTGACTCTGGGTCGCTCAACGCCGACATCGTCGCAGAGTTCTTCGCACGTTCAAAGAACGTAATAGCCGTCGACAGGCCCTCACGCGCCTCCTGCGCCTCCACCGAATTTACCAGATCAATATCGCCACGCTCCATGGCAGCCTCGATCTCGTCGATGCGCGCCGAGCCAACGATCAACCAGCAGCGACCCCGCGCGCGGTTGATCGGGCCACGCCACGCATCCATGTCCGCCTCCATTTTCATCTGATTGAACACCGAGTCCGCCCACGACGCCCACTGACGGCGCTCCGCTGGGACTGGAAGCTTTTCAGCGAGAAGCAGTACCTCCGACGCGATGGTAAAGAGCTCCTTGGCGCGCGAGAAGGACTCCTGGATAGGCGGCGCGCCTGCAGTGGCTCCCGCGGCCATAGCGGGCGGGGGCTGGTTCTGCACGTGGCGCGGGTGCGGCATGTGGAAGATGCCGCGCGAGAATTGGTCCATGGCTAGGACCATGAGATCGTTGGGGGAGGAGTTGGCGAACGACATGCGAAGCGTGATGGGCGGCCTGCGCGCTGTAATTGCCGCGAAGGGCGACTCGGGTGGCCAATCGGGGTCGTCGGCCGAGAATCGCGCAGTGTGCGAGAAGAAATCTATGGGGTCTAGTCCCGCAGCTTCTTTAGCTTTGATTGCACGGGTCACGGCTTCATCTGCGATGCACACGAGGGTGCGGCCCCAAACAATCGCCATGCGCCAGTCTTCTGGCAATTCGCCGCCAAGGCCATTGGTGCGGCTAGGAAGGCTTTCTCCTGTGTCAAATACGTCAAGCGCGGAGAGCCAATAGGGAACAGGGTTATCTGGTTCGCCTTCGAGCGCAAGAGAAGGCTCTTGAGCGATTAGATTACCGAACAAGAACAGTGTTGTCCCCAGGATAACGTGAAATGCTGTCGGCAGTTCGACATATTTCCTGATGAATGGCTTAGATCCACAAGGATCTTGGCTGCAGAGAGAGAGCTCACCCTTTCCGTTCTTTGGGGGCCAAAGTGCCTAGGGGAATGCTTGACGCTGGACCACGAGGCTGGGCAACTGTCTCGGAGGGAGGAATTTTTGGTGGCGGGTTCAGAAACAGCTCAGAGGGATCGTCATGGCATAGTAGGAACCGATGGCATTCATGGATGACTCCACGAAGGATTGAAAGCGCTTCTGACGCGTCGCTGTCTGTCCGCCGCAAAAAATTCGGGTTCAGCGAAGGTACCCCATCGACCACCATCCCGCCAACGACGCACTTTCATACTGTTCTGCCGCCTTGGAAAAAAGCTCTTTGAGATCTTCCCAGTCCTCATAGTCGCATGATTCGTTGCCAGATGAAGAGCCAGGACCAGCAGTTGTAGAAGTGTCCATCTTTTTTGAAGTTTCCCAATTACTGACGCGATCAGGATTGGGACTACACCGGCGGGAATAATCCCAGTAACGAATTTTTTCGTCGTCGCTAAGGGTATCAGTAGAGGAACCAGCAGAAGAAGTTGAGGCGTCGTCGTTGTCGGTGTCGGACTCAGAGGGTGAGCCGGACGGTTGCCTTTCATGGAGGTTTCTTGCCGGGAAGCCTGAGCGTGGTGCCATCACCCGGGCTTTCCACAAGCCTTTTGGCCGATTCCGCCTGTGTGGGGTCAACGTTGGCAACATCCCTAGGTAATGGTTCAAAGAAACAGGGAAGGGCATCGAAACATACCCTAATCGCAACAGATAAGTACAGCATATTTATCATCCACCCGGCATCCCTCCACCCATCTGTGTCTGGACCCTGGACGTGTCTAGCCCCGGAGTTCCAAATCATTCACATCAAGATTCAAAGGGTCCAGACCACTCTAGAGTATTTTATACATCGTCCAATTACTACAGGTGTAGATTGACCAATGGGAATACTCGATGCTTTATCTTGCCTCGACTAGTTACCAACCTCGCCGGCGGCCTCCTTTGCCCCACTTCTCGATCAGAAAGTCTGTCATGAATTGGTATACCTCTCGGAACGCGCCTCGTCTGGTTATTGAATGGTCACTGTCAACGCCAACAGCCAATCAGCACGGGACGGCAATGGACGGATATAATCAAACCCACCTATCGGTGAACATCCTGAATCTAAAATTCCTGATCTGGGCCTTGGTGAACATATCAAGCAAATGCGCCGAGTTCGCGTAGTGCACGTTGTCGTCGCCACTTCCATGAGCCAATAGGTAGTTAACGTTGTGGAAACCTGTAACATTCGAGATGGACGCATTCACGTAGCCCCCCGGATTGAGCTGGGGAGTATTCATGTACCGCTCGGTGTAAATAGAGTCTAGACCAGTTAAAGAGATGTCTCAGCATTGATTGATCGCGTGGATTGAGAGCCATGTGCTCACCATATAAACGCCAGCTGGTCACAGGCTGTAAGAAACGGTCCGGAGGAGGACGATGAGTTCGAAAGCAAGAATAGAACCGTAATGAAGGCACATGCTACGTACAGCGATTGCCATAGATAATGAATGCACGCCCGCATTGGCTTCGACAACCTTGGATGCCATGAAGCCACCGTACGACTAGAGGTATTGATTATCACTGGCAACAATCGAGGCCTAGAATCAACTTACCCATCCCCAGATACCTATCCGCTTGCGGTCCACATACTCTTTGGCTGCCCAGATCCTGGAGGCACGGTCATTTAGCGCAGGAACCGGGACACGGCCAATCAGGACGCGGCCCACTCACTTTGCCGCGTTAATCTGGTCAATCGTCTCATAGAATCCCAGGTTATCCTTCACGGGGTTCCTCAGGTGGCGGCCCTTGAATCCTGTTCCTCGCCCATCAACCGTTACGACGATATAGGACAGCCCACAGGCGAGATAATCGTGCCAGGTTCGGGAGAACTTGAGGTCGACCAGTTGGCTCTGCGGGCCTCCGTAGCTAATGCGGAGATAACGCAGTATCAGCAGTCGACCATGATAGGTCTGAATAGGGAGACACGCACACTCGGAATAGGACAGGATACTTGACGCGCCCAGAATCGTCCATGCGGGGCGGGCGAAGCTCCTTGACGTTGAGCTCTATGGACTACGTCACGCCACTGGTGATAGCATCAAATGAAGGAGATGGACAGACCGTAACCATCACTCATGATCTTGGAATGGGAAACAGTGGGAGCTTCGTACTCCATCGTGGCGTTGGTCAGCCATTCGTTCTTGGTCAGGATGTGTTCAAAAGCTACGGATGATCGTGTGAGTGCTGGTCCAATACCTACTAAGCACGATCTTACTCGAATTGCCCACTTCTATGATTTTCTGCCATGGAACAGCGGGGCCTTCGTGGTTCAATACATAGAAGCCAGCGCCAGGTGAGAAGCTCGTCGAGTAGTAAGCCTGTTTCGTCACATCTGTTAGGGCAAGCGGCTCCGCGGCTTTAAAAGGAATGCTGGTCGGCAAAGGTGTCGAGTAGACGTGGCGTTCAATCGAGGAGGGATTTGCAGCCTCAAAGTACCTGCAACAACCGTTAAACTCTGGTCATAGTCAGGAACAGGAGTTCGCAACGTACACTACACCCTTCTTGATGTCAATACCCTTGATACCCTCAGTGACTTCCCATTTTCCGCTGGTTAGAAAATGTGGGGTCCCAGAGCTCGCTGGACTAAAGAGGGCAATGTGGTTGTAGCCATCTGGAGTGGGCACGATGTCAAGGTACGCCTCGGCACCTCCTGCGGTAAGGTTGGACGGGAGTCGAACGATGTTTTGGTTCTAAACATCAGGGCAGTTAGCATACAACACTCACATCTATTCCGAGATACTAACGTTGTCAATCCACCCGTTATCCCCTTCCTCACCCTTCTTCCCGAGTTTCCGCACGACCTTCCCGTGCGAGCGCGCACGGAGGTCCGCATTCTCCAGGTCGAAGAGCACCACGTTTCCGTCGTCCGCGTTGCGGTTGACCTCTTTCAGGATAAGCGACGCATTGGCCACCCACGCGACCTCCAGGATGATGCTATCGCTCACGGGGTGGCGGTCCGGCCACTCCAGCTCGTACGTATTTTCTGCGGCGGGGAAGTCAGTGTTGGAGGCAGCAGCGTCGATATGCCGGGCCACATCGAACACGTGCACGGAGACGAGGGGGTTGTTGTATCCAGGTTTGGGGTATTTCATGACGACGTCCGAGGTATACGGGATAACGGCATTGTTGTCTCCTGTGGGGTTGTAGATGGGGAAGTTGTATTCGTCGACGGTGGTTTCATCGAAGACCAGGAAGGCGACCTTTTTCGCGTCTGGGGACCACCAGAGGGCGAAGTCTTTTGAAAATATTTCTTCCTCGTAAACCCAATCGGGGACTCCGTGGAACAGGGAAGCATTTCCTGAGGAAGTGACACGGATTGGAGTGGCGCTGGATGTAGCGGTTATTGTCAGCGCTCCACAAAGAGAGATTGTCACATACGATGGGGTGGTCAGAATGTAAAGATCATTATCCGTAACGTATGCAATAGATTGCCCTGTTGGCGCCCATGTGGCATAAGCGGTACGAGATGGATTAGTAGGGGGTATAATAGGATGGGTCGTTTTCTCTGCTATGTTGTGAACGTAATAGTTCCCAAAAGTCGACCAGCGCCATTGCTTTGGAAGAATATAAGCAATCAAACGGTCCGCACGTCGATTACAGCACCACGCACTTTTCGATAATCCGCTTTCAAAAGAATGAATTTCATATTCGGAGATATGTACCAAGCGAACCCATTGAGGGGATTCCCGTGCTCCTGAAAAGGTGCAAATTGTGGTTAAGTCCATGAACCTTGAAAAGGGGCTTACATCTTTGATGTCCATTGCAGAAACTAGCACCTTCGTGGTGTTAGTCTTTAGATCCACCAGTTTGATGTCTGCACCCTCGGATGCTGAATATACGCCATCCCCGGCTATCGTGTGATGTTTGTTGAGAGAGTGAAGAATACCAAGAGTTGAATTTACCTTCCGGTACCCAGTCGATAGTTGTCCTTGACACACTGAAAGTACCATTGAATACATGATCCATAGTAAGCTTCCTTGTGCCTGGTCGAAGTTGTGCATCTCCTTTGTATGATCGTGCAGCTATGAATCCAACAGCCGCCGATAGCAGTAAAAGTGCCGCAAGCAGGATGGCAAAAAACCGTGGTGATGAGGGTCTCTAAAAAAACGAAACGACATTTGTATTAGAGAACTTCTGCGACTAAACGAATGATGCATTGCCGGCCAGAGATTATGACAGTCGAAGAGTGGCCAAAGACCGCGGAATTGTAGGTGTTTCAACTCACTTTCTTCAAGTTTAAATCATCAGTATCGTGAGTTTGCCCTGACCCGGATGGAAACCCCTCTCCAAGCTCTGCATGTCCTGGACTAGATGGTCCAACATGCTTCTCCAGAAGTGTCTCCGTCTCGTTGTCGTCTTCATCTTCTGAACTTGGTGGATCGAATGGGCCCTCCCCATAGTACGTTTCGGGCCGCGCAAACGGTATTTGGCTATCTGGGCGAGTAGAGCTCGCCGCCGCCGCTGAATTCTGGCCCCCGTTCTCCGAAAGCCTTTGATACGGTGAGCTAGGCATGGTGGCCGTTGAGGTCAACCGAGCACTGGTTTGGAAGCTCGTTGACACGACTGTGCATCTGTTCCGAACAACGTCGGAGAAGCATTCAAAACAATGGCAACTGCCAAGAAAGTGACCCTAACCCTAGAATGGCTGTTCTCTGAACACGACCAACACCGTCTGCATGGCAATTTCTGCCAGTAATTCCACCATTCAATAATCCTGTATACCACCTACTAGTCAGGGCTCTCCATGGCGCCGAAAAGGAATACCAATTGGGATCCTATACTTCTCATCTCCCAGGTAACGATACCTCTCATCATCACTGACCGATTTATCGATCACCAACCTCTTACTATTAGATCGTATCAATGCAAACTCTCCATTACCTAACTTTATCGATACTAATTCCACCGCTACTTGGCCTTTTCGCCGAACCAACGTCACTCAACTACGAGGGTGGAGCAGCCAATGTCGGTGAGTACTTCAATAATTGTTCCACGTCCAAAGTTGTTTGATCGCATTCACAAGGGATGATTATGGACTGGCGAGAGATGGCTGGCCGTCCAACAGTACGGGGAATACATGGAGAAGGCCGGTGGGGGTCATATTCATGGGCTTGGAGTGGAGGGAAGAAGGTTGGGTATGGTTGGCAGCAAGATCGATGGGATGGGCAGGCAGACCCAATGCGAAGTTGGATTATCGCGCTATGCTGGCTCATCGCGTGTTCTGCCGAGTAAGGCGCATCCGTTTGCTCTGTGTACGACTACTGACAACAGAAATTACCGCAGCATTTTTTATCTTTATGCCCTTGTCCGACGACCGCGACTCATTCTCGACTTTGCGCTGACTCTAGTATTCAACCATCTTGTCCTAACGAGCTATTATTCCGCCTCAATACCGACCTCAGGCTTTTTTTGGCTTGTTATGATCGGAGGGTCCATCCTCACCGTTATCATAGCTGAGCAGCTGTGCGTAAAGAGGGAGATGTCGGAGGGCTTGAGCGTCGTTCCAATACAAGCGGAAGATGAGGCCGTGGAGGAAATGGAAATGGGCTCGCTATTGCGAAGGGACTAGTGGGCACTTCACGCTTGCAATTCTTAGGCATGAGAATCTGTTTCTTTTACCTGTGACCAACCCGTTGACATGTCTGATAGACAACTTTACGACTTGATGTATTTCCAAATCCGTTTAATTCGACCGCCGCACGTACATGACCCATTCGGTGGCTTCGGAGACCGTGGCCAAATGAACCTATCATCGGATGGATTGGCCGTCTTGAGAACTGGCTTTCTCAAATAACCAAGATACCGGATCCTCTCGTTCTTCTGGTTGCTGGTCAGGAGGTTCCTATTTCGCGCTGCGACATACGCGGAGGCTTGCCCTAAGCGCTCTGTTACTTGGCTTCTAGGCACCTCTCAATCATTGGGCGTCAACCTGTGTCAACCATATGAACAGGCCAAATCAATTTATTCTGATTCGTCTATAATCCGCAGTCTCCGCAAAACTCTCATCGTCGGGCCCATCACTTCGTTTTCTAGTCTCCATTATAATACCTCCGAATTTCAAAATACAGTCAACCTCTTCCGCATTGTTCTAGCAAAGGATAATTTCTCTCACGGATTATACACTATGTCGGACCGCGGTGAGCCGGCGATACGAAAATTCTACAGGCTGCGTTTCCCTGCACCCCGAAGCCCGCAAATGAATTGTCCGACTGAGTCCGACGGCTGGTATTTTGTCTGCCGTCGCAAATAACTTGACGCTTGTAGAGAATATACAGAGGTCGTTTAGAGGTCGTACACTTTTCGTTTCATGATCTGGGACGTTGCTTGGGGTAGCTGCTAAGCGACAGTTCACATGTCAACTGGTCAAATCCAAACACCCGTGTTCAAGGCCATGGTCGGACGTCGGCAAGAGCTCGGGGAAATCTTACCTTGTTATATCCTATAACTGTCTCCGGAGTCAAATCCATGAAGCTGTAGCTCAGTTTACGTCGAGGATCCTGTTACGCACGTACTCTGCCACTCAATTCGATGCGGTGTACCTCTATGGTCCTTGATTTACTAGCCGCATCTACGCTTTAGCTTTCCGGTATCTGACACCGCAACTGCCCGTCGCATCGACCACTTAACTAGGGTCGCGATCCACAGGAGTGCCTCGCGTTTTCAGCGAATTGCCAGGCAGCTTTACTATATATTACAGCACGAGGTGTGCCACCCCTCTTGTATTTGCATCCTTTTTCGTTCACATTGACATCGTTTATGCCGTATAGTACGTCCTACCCTTTATGCAACTCGCAGGGTCAAACGACCGGACGCCGCTCACGAAGTCCACTGCTCATGTCCGCGTTACCCTCGACCTGGGACTTGGTTTTCGTTTGGCTCCGAGATACCCTCAAACGTTAACTATAAAGCAGCATGCAACAAGTGCGGCCCGATGCCAGGCTACTTATAAGATCAAACTCCAAGGAAGGACGTTCAAGTAGGCAGGACACCCAGTTCTCGGGATTGCTTCGTTGGAAGCCATGTTTGACGTGAGAGAAGAAGTACCTGCTAATCCTATCTTCCATTCTTCTACACAGCTACTTACTGGAATTGAATTCACATTCACCTGTTAGGGCATCAGGGAACCAATCTTCGCGAATTGACCCATTCACGCCCTATAGTTCCGCTTTGCACCCGTACCAGCTTGCAGTGGATCGTCCCCGGAACCATTCTGATTTCTCTTCTGCATTGGATCTACGATATCCCGAAGCTGATGCATCGAACAAGGTCGGACGCATTCGAGGTTGCTTCGAAACAAAATATCGTCGAGGTTATTTGAACCCCTGATTGCCCCTGACAATAAGCGCGCAAGATTATCGCACAGACCACAGATCTTGTCACCAGAATTTCGAGGTTCTCCTGCTTATTCGAGCAGCGCCATCGCAGATTCCTTCGGTTCCGCTTGCGATCTGTGAGATTGGGGTCCATCATGCGCAGCAACGTCGTCGAGTCAATACCTGGTCGGAATGTGATCACGAGTCGTCTATCACAGGGAATTCGATGTCTTGAGAAGGCTGCATAGGGATTCTAGACATCAGGTTCTCGTTCAGTGTTCCTTTCTTGATCTACTCCTTGCTGACTTCGCCTTCGGAAGCCGCACAAGGCGGACTGATGTGACAGTGGTGGTCCCTCACGGGATGACTGCGCCACAGTTTAGTTTTCCACATCTATCTTGCTTCGAAAACCAGATATCACGTCTTACAAGAACAAAAGATAGACGCTTACCTGATAGATCGAAGTCTGAAATAAGCCCCGCTACATAGCCCTGCACAATCATCACTACTGTTTTGGTCAAGTTTGCTGGTGAGTCCCTAAAGACGAAAACTCAGCTGCAACAATCAACACACCACGAAGCATGGCATGTTTTTTTTGCGTATCTCCATGGTAGTATGCTTTCGAGGGCGTTTGAAAACTCCCCCACTCGCTTGACGGGTAGCCATATTGATATTGATATATGTATCACGACGAATATTGTTGCTCGGCTGAGCACTCGATGCTGAACACGCCTTTCCTTGGCAACATGTGGACCGTTATGCACAGAGGGTCAGAGCCCTGGAAAAGCAGGGTGTAGACCATGATTGTGTAGGAGGTTCTGCCGATTTTGGAGTTCTGAGAGTTAGTGATGAGTGTACCATGCTGGACTTCGTACACGTTATTGTTGGCGACACGTCAATAGACATGCTTCAAAGCCTCCTGAGAGTGTGATCAGAGGTTGATCAGAGGGCGTCGGGCACTATAATTGGTCCCAGTGATCTAATCTTGTCTTTCCCCACAAAATTACATTGCCGGTTTCCAGGGGGTTGGCTCAGCTTGACGGGGACGGGGCATTTGAGCCGCGAGCGCCTGTTCACAGCTATTTATCAGTGTCAGAGTGGTGAAGCGCCTAAAGTCGCTCACCGTGAAGACACGGTACTGTCACACATGGAGGTCAAGGGTCAGAAAGATATCGGAGTTTTGTGGGAAGACATGTATCAGCCGTAATTGTTGGAGAGAAAACGATAATTACATGTCTTGCATGTTCCCGCGGCTTAAGCTCCCTTTTCTTCATGCCATCGGTACGACGTTCTTTGACACCTTTTAGACTGTATACTCATGGGCCTGTTTTACCATGGAGCTCCTCGCAACTTTGATTTCGGTACAACTTGAATCACGTCAGCAGCTCAGGGTGAAGAGCGGCTTCCTCGACGCCACTTCAGGTTCGGAGCGTAGAGAGGCTGAAACGTAAAGCCGACGGCGATATGCAGGGCCAAAGTCCGTACAGACGTTCCAGTCCTTACTCACAGAACTCGCCAGGCAAGGTGGATAGTTCAGCCTACGCAGCCGAATTGCATAATAATGACAAGTACTGACTGATATTGACCACGGTCATGATCGCATGGCGGTCACTGTGATTTGATTTCGGATTTACACCTGAGTTGGAAAGGTACCGCGGAATCGTTCCTTTAAGCGCTACCCTGCCTTACACGAGGCACATATCAAACCCATATAAGGCCAAACGCGTCGGCTACCAATTCTTGCTTCTCTCTCTTTCCCTTGCCATCTTCCCCCAACGTCCCTTTGCTATGGACACGCTCAAAAATATATTGTCCCCTCTTGGTATGAACACAGGAGCCATTCAAGATACTCTGGTAAATATCTCTCTACCCGCCACACTCTCATGGGATGTGACTCACCGCCACCCAGAAACTGGTAGTCATCGGTGGTACCGTAGAAACCGCTCGAAGGGCTTCCGTTTCAGCCTGGAACGGTTTTGTGGATTGTATGTGGTACCCCCCTTGTTAACACCCTCGGCTCACACGTTCGAACCCCACCAGCATTCTTTCTAACAGCACATTTTAGCCAGGAAGATTACCCCTATGATTGGTGAGCTTTTGTTACATCCTATCGTCCTTCTGCTCACCAGTCCCTTCCCAGGTTGATGCATTGGCTTGCCAAGGTATATAAGAGATGTCTGCTGTCATATGTGGCACTAACGTTCACCTTCCTTAGCAACCTGCATGGGGTCGTAGCAGAGAGTTTGAGATCACCACTCGCTCAGCAGGACGCAATGGTTTGACTCAAACGACCACGGGCGACTTGGAAGATGAGGAGGAGGAGGTCGCGGACGACGGTCTGGTTCATGGACGTCGAAAACGCAAGGTTGCGTTCATGCCAAGTCTCGGTAAGTTCCCGCTTCCTGATTACTCGGAACCCCGCCCGTGTCGACGTTGAATATTAATAGACACTACTCACACGATCTACTACCGCGGGCACTGGCTGCGGGTGAGTAATTTAGCACATTTTATCCCAACGTGCTTACTGAGGATAACACCGGTAGATTACGCGCACTAAACGCTACCCCGATTACGGCCACGGGTCATCTCTCAAGATTAGGTATGCCCGTCACCCTCGGCGGTTAGGGGGATATGACTAATATGCATTTCTATTCAGTGTTGTTGCGCGGAATAACGATATCCTCAAGAAACTTGTTCTTGAAGCCAAGCGAGAATATGAGAAAGACGCCGAGCACCGTGTTCATATTTTCCTAGCTGATACGTAAGTTTTTATTATTAAACGACGTATGACACCAATCTGAAATCATTCATCACAGCACTTACGGTTGTTGGCGATGGAATGGCGCCAGACAAAAGAGACCCATGAGCTCCATCGTGCTTCAACCCGGCGTCAAGGACATGCTTTTAGCGGATTGCAAGGATTTCCTTTGCTCAGAGGAGTGGTATGTTCTCTTCGATGGTTTTATTGAATGCAAGCTTACATCAATTTCTAGGTATGCAGAGCGAGGTACGTAAATGACGTCTGAAGCCCTTGATATCACACCAACCATCGTATCAGGTATTCCTTTCCGAAGAGGATATTTGCTTCATGGTGTGCCTGGAAGGTCTGTATATAATTTCGGCTTTATCGTACGTCGTAACTAATGACGTCTGCAGTGGGAAGACTTCTCTAATTCACTCATTGGCTGGAGAGTTGGGTCTTGACATCTATGTCGTCTCCCTCTCCTCCAAGGGGTAAGAATTTTCATCTCTCATGACTCATCCCATTTAACTATTTCATACCTAGAATGAGCGATAACACTTTAACAACATTAATGGGCCATGTACCTTCGAGGTATGTCCGGCAGATGAATTGCTGCGAAACCTTTTCTGATGATCTTCGCATAGATGTATTCTGCTTTTGGAAGATTTGGATGCCGCGTTTACGCGGTCAGTCAGTCGTGATTCGACGTCCACCGGAGCGCCTACCGCTTCGACGTCTGCCACAACTACTACCACTGAGACTACTGACGGATCTACCTTGAGTTTGAGCGGTTTACTGAACAGTCTTGATGGAGTTGCCGCTGCAGAGGGCCGGTAAGTCTCACGTTTTTCTTATCATTATCATTACACTGCCTCATACATGACGTACACAGCCTTCTTTTTGCCACGACGAACCACATAGAGCGTCTTGACCCTGCTCTCTCCCGACCAGGTCGCATGGATGTATGGGTAAACTTCACACACGCGACAAAGTGGCAGGCAGAGGGCATCTTCAAGTGCTTCTTCCCTTACAAGCCTGCGGGTGTGGTTGCGCCAGCATCAGCGGCGCCTAAGGATGCATCCCAGAAGAACCTTCCCCTGCCTAAGCGCAAGGCGCCAGCTCATGCCATTCCTTTGTTGACTGAGGATGAGATTTCAGAACTTGCCAAGCGCTTTGCTGAGGCGATTCCTGAGGAAGAGTTGAGCGTGCGTATAGTTCCCCTCTCATTGAGCGTTCTTTCGTTGACAAGGTGTCCCCTTTTGTCAGGTCGCGAGCCTTCAAGGCTATCTTCTCAAGAACAAGACTCGACCTCGCGAGTGCGTCGAGGAGGTTGATGAGTGGATCATCCAGGAGCGGGAAACTCGTGAGAAGTTGAAGAAGGAAAAAGCCGAGGTTTATATCCTTGTCTTCTTCATCGTCATTTCCGTTGTTCTTATGACTTTCCCTACGCAGCGCGAGGCCAAGGAGAAGAAGGAAGCCGAAGAGAAGGAGAAAAAAGAGGTATGCAATCTTGACCATTCTATATACATAGTGTCTGACTGGCGCCCGTACGCTCTACAGAAAGAAGAGAAGGAGGCCAAAGAGGTATTTCTTCCAGTCTGATCATCTATTTTCTCCTTGCTCAAGTGGTTTTCCCATCACAAGAAGGAGGAAAAGGAGGCGAAGGAGGTGAGATCGCGTTTTCCGCTCATTTTGCTAAACATGCTCATTCCATCCCTCAGCGACTCGAGCGCAAAGAGGCTCGCGCTAAGGCCAAGAAGCAGTTGCTCAAAGAGGCAGCAGCGAAGGAGGCGGCGAAGAGTACCTCTTCCACAACCACCGCGAGTCCTACTGAAACCACTCCTGCAGTAGTAGCAGCAGCAGAGACCACGACCACCGAGTCGTCATGTTCATCGTCGAGCTCAGAGTCCGAGAGCACAGGCGTTGACGCTGATACCGAAGAGAGTGTGACCTCGGATGACGAAACTGAGAAGACGGACGAGAAGGAAGAGGTGAAGAAGGAGAAGTGGGTTGCGGTTAAAGGCCAAACCCAAACTGTCACCACTACCACTCCCGCTGCAGATGCAGATGCATAAACTCGACAACCATCTAGAGGGTCTTCCCAGCCTCGCACGCCTGTATATGCTGCTGCTGGTCATTATCTCTTCCCGTGTCTGGGATAACGCCGATCGTGCCTCTCCTGTACCGTGTTCCCTGTCCCCTCGCTGGTTGTTTTGCGTGGTTTGGTTATCATCGTGCCTGCGTGTTCTAGATACGACTACGACTATATATGATATATACGATAGACGAGAATGACATGGTTTTGTGGACTGCTCCACCACTACTTTGCATGGTTCAGTTCGAGCCGGGTGGCGACGCACTATCAGGAGAGCCAGGCGTCATCGAGGAGGTCTAAGAAGAGGTCAGCAAGGAGCTGAAAATTCTGATCGTTTTGTACGATCGTCGACGGAATTATGCTAAAGATTGTTCATCCCCTCCTATGCCTAGTCGGTGTTGTGCAGTCAAGTTTCCGCTAACTAGTAGTAACAGTGGCCTTACCACCCGAACACGTGGAAAGACAGGAGGATTTGGGGAGGATCCAAATCTTGATCACGATAATGATTCGATGATACTTATAGCAACTCCACTTTTACTACATTCGCAGATATGAGCATCCCTTCAATACCAGAGGACATCGTTGAGTCTATCATCGACAAACTTCATCTTCCCAACGACAACATAACCTTGCGACAATGTGCTCTTGTGTCGCGCTCGTGGATTTCACCTGCTCAAAAACGGCTTTTTTCAAATCTCACCATCGCTCAGGTAGCGGGAGTAATCAAGAGCGATTCCAACGGCTCTCCCTGGTCCTCACAAACAACCCAGCTATCGTGCCCTATATCAAGAAACTCCACATCGACAACTTTTTTCCCCCAAAACCCAAGCAAACTCTAGATAACGAGACTCTTCCACTATTGCTTGAAATCGTTGCAAAGCATGGAGACCTGTGGGAGCTGGAGTGCAACATCCTTCGTATATCCGACCTGGGTAGGCACGACATACCTCCTCGTGTGCACCAGGCGCTGCTGAATCTCATCACAACACCAAACCTGCATACGATCATTTTCCATTCCTGGTGCGAATGCAACATCTCTCTGGATCACCTTGCTACATCCCCACAGTTGAAGCATCTGGGTCTTTTCAGCCGTAACCAATACCTCGGTGCCCACAGAGAACCTGTGCTGCCAGTCATGTCGGCATCATCACCTCGGCAGCTTGAATCCCTGAAGATTGGTGGACCAAGGTCCAAAAGTGTGGTGGAATATTTAACCGCACCACACTCTCCTATGTCCATCTCTTATATCCGCTCGTTGACAGTTGAGGGTTCGTCGCCGGAGATGCTCAACGCTGCTGCACATGTCATACAACTAGCGCATCCCAGAATCGAAAATTTCATTTGGCAGAACCCACTTTACAACTGCGGTACGTATATTCGTTTGAATTGTTCGCGCGGAACACAACTTACTTCCCGAACCCCCGCAGTAGATTCCCATAACACGCAATGGTACTACCCCCTCAATTTCCAGCTCCTCACCCACCTCCGCTCTTTCATTACTGTCGTTTCCCATGGTCGGAAAGTCATGACCATGATGGGCAACTTCATAGCCGGATGTGGTCTACCAAGCATGGGCCCCCTTGAGCACATTGTCATACATATAATTCATGAAGATCGGCCCACCGACCAGTGGGCCCGTGACATTATCGAAATTCACTTACGGGCGGTTGAGGCGGATCATGCACTTCCTTCAGTATGCACAGGTCACTTGCGTCCGATCCGTATCATGGTGTGGGTGTTCGCGAACGACTCCGACGATCTAAACCCTGACTCTGATTCGGAGGGGAGTGCGACATGCTCTACATCCGCAAGGTGGTTCCCGCTCATGGGCCCCGAGGGTGAGCTGATTGACAGAGGAAATGGCGAGCTGCAGGCTATATCCAATATTTTGGCGCTGGTTCATGAAGAAGTGTATGATAGCGGACAGGAGTAGCTCGTTGGTAAAGGACTTGGGTTCGCCGAGAAAATTCTCAGTTCGAGAAGGCGAGAAGCGGACGGTGCGAGGCCGGGCTGGTGACGCCTTGAATAATATGCTATGTTTTTCGTCAATTTCTTTTGTTGGTGTATATCTTCAAAAGTCAAGTCATGGCGTGTCGTAATACTATATGTGGGGTAACCAGCGCCCGAGCGTAATCTAATGCTATATCTCCACTCTGCCTATATGATCTATGACGACTTTAGATTAACATCCGAAAGGATCTTGAACGCATCCTTATAGGCATCCAGCAGCGCCTTCACGCGCGCGCGCTCCGCCACGAGCGCCTCGTCTTCGTTCAGCATGTCCGCGAAAAGGTCCGGCTTGTACAGCGCTGCGACGAGCCGGTTCTGCACCTGCTGCGACGTGTGGTTGACAAGCAGGTGCATGATCGCTTTGGGGATGAGATCCTGTATACTCTGGCGCACGATCCCGAAGTACGACGCGATGAGTGACCGGATAAGCGACGTCTCCATCTCTTCCCGCAGCGTCAGGTGGCTGCCGTCTGACGGAATCTACGAGCACAACACGTCAGTCCAGCACAACCTTCAGGGTAAAAGGGAAACTCACAGCTTCGATATGCTTCCCAAGGCTCTTCATGTCATACGCCGCGCTGTTCCCCTCCATCCCCCGCTTACCCGCCATCAGCCCCGACGACAGCGCCGTCGCCGCCCCGGACACATCTCTGCCCACCGGCACGATGTTCGACAAGCCGGTACTATGCCTCGCATTCTGGCCGCGCTCAACACTCGACCCAGCAATAGGCCCAGCTCCGTTCTGGCCAAAAAAGTAGTTGAGGAAGGTCTCGCGGGCGGTCGGCGGTGAGGAGCCGCTTCCATTAGGCATGGGGCCACCGAGTGTGGAGTGTGGCCGGTGGGATGAGGGGTGCTCGCGGTGCTGCTTCTCCTGGCGGTGGCTGCGTGATGAGGAGCGCTTGGTGACGGTGCCCATGTTAATGGCAGCGGTGGTGCTGCTGGCCGTTATGGTCGATCGCGAACGGTCATGGACAGTGGAGGAGACCGAACGGCTGTCGCGCGGGGGGAAGATGCTATCTTCAGACGAGGTTTCGTCCTCATCTTCGGGTGAAAGGCCGTTGATGTTGACAGGTTCAGTTGATGATGGCTGGGCGGGGAAGTGTCAGATGTGAAGCAGAGGGGTAAATTCGAGATGACATACCCGCGGTGGGGCTGGCGGCCGTTGGGGTGCATCTGCTTGCTGCGCGGCGAGTGCAGAACCAGAGATAAATGCGGGGTGATTGGTATTGATGTAAGCTGCTTGGATCTCGATCAAGCTCTGGGCATACTCAGACGTAGGACCCAATCGCTCGCGCAACAATTCTGACACCACCTCTATCAGCTGTGCATGTAGCCTGGGGAATCGTTGAAGTTCCTGGAGAATATCATAAGAAAGTCAACAAATAGCCCACACAAACCATGTCAAGGAACACCTACAACGCTTGTGCAATTATGGCAGATCTTCACCAACTCCTCATACACGAGCTCGACACACCGTAGACTTGGTGCTTCCAAAAGTTTTATCTGAGGCTTCACCAGTAGGTCGAAGGCGATCTCGGGCACGAACAGACTGGGCCGCGGGCCCGTCGAATTACGGATGGCAGTCCGGATGTCTTGGTTTTCGAGGTTCTGTGTAGAGTCTATCGAAGCGAGGGCTTGGCCGAAGACGTCGTTGAAGATGTAGTATATCCGTGCTCCTCCAGAGAGCTCTTTCGTCGAGATGTCGACTTTCGTGCCCTCGATTGAGGAGACAAAGTCGCGGGCAAATTGGGTCATGAGCCTGAGAACTAACGCTCCTTGCTGTGTTGAGAAGTGAGGGGAAACACCAAATATGATTGTAATGGAGAGATACCTGGTTCTTGTCTCCAAAAATGGCAGAATCTCCAAAGGAGTTGAGTTCTTGCTGCGCTTGACCCATCAGTGTATTAAGCCGTGCCTTCATGTCTGGAAGTTTGTCACGAATATGGTTCATCAGTACCTACAAGCAAAATACTGAGCACCATCCCCACTGATTCGCAAATTAGGTGACATACCTGGTTAAGCGACTTGGCCAAATACTTCGTTCCATTCTTATGTGCGATATTCCGGTAAGCAGAGTGGTTTTTGAAAAACTCTGTTTCGCTGTCGAAAGCATCCTTCATGCTCTTCTCTGAGTTTATGTCTTGCTGGCTGCGGTTCACGACACCGATGAACCCGAGTTTGAGTGGATAGACACGGCCTGTTAGGATGTCTAGAGCATTGGTACCAGCGTCCATGAGGTCAAGTTTCGTCAATACGCCGATGGTGCGTCGACCCTGGGGATCAACTGAACGGGCGAGCTTGAGGGATTCGGAATTGGCAAGGTCGACATTGGCAGGGGAGACTGACAGGATGACGCTAAAGATGATAAAACCCTCAGTGGACATCATTTCGTAGGTTATGAAGAGCATACCTATTGGGTTTTGAGATATAATCAAGAACCAGATTGCGGATTTGCCGTTCTATATCGCTCGGTTGGTCGCCGACCGGAATCTGGCGGAACGTGACCATGAGTAAACGTTAGAAACGTGTGTTTCGAACACACACTTTAGTCAATCCTGGCAGGTCAACTAACGTCAAATCCAGAACATCAGGACTGTAAATCCTGAGCGATATCGGCAGTTTGCTAACGCCTTTGTTCTGCCCTGCAACCCGGAACGTTTCCTGCTCTATCTCCTTGCGAATCTCATTGAAGTCCGTAAACCGCTTGTCGATATGAAGGAATTGAGCCCATTCCGTGTATGATGATGAATTTGGTGAAGGTTCTGCCTGAACGGGTGTGTGAATAAGTTGGAGCACGAGTGGCCGCCTCGTAACAATGCCTTGGCCACGGGGTAGGAAATCCCGTCCAACGATACTGTATAAAATTTCAGAGAGGGTGTTAGTGATCAGGTACCTTCATGAGTAACTAGGGCAAAGCGTACGTTTCCAAGACACTTGACTTTCCCGCCGATTGACTGCCAACCTGTACCAACGTGTAAAACTTCACAAGCGTTTCGAAGCTCAAACGATGATTAGACATACAACGACAAGCTGAGGCATGTCCAGCTCCCCTCCTGCGCATCCGCTGTTAGCTTTATGCCACAAAAAGAACCTTTTCAACGAACCCAAGTTGCTGAACGTGTCCTGGAGCTTGTTGACCAGTTTGATGAGGTCTTGATCCATTTTACCCAGTATTTTGGGGTGAAAGCACTGTGAATAGGTTGGTATAAGGAACACGGTAGTGTTTTACAGAAATCAAACCGCGTCAAGCTCGGCAACGGAAATGACGATTTGCACATATTTGTTTGAGACGATAATCGAGACGATACCAAATAACCACCCACAACAGCCCATAACATTGTGACTGAGTCCATGTTCGTTGTCCACCAGTCTTTCCAGTAAGTGATTGTGAATAATGGTGAATTCTGTTGAAAAATCTCACATATCTTCAACCTTAGAAGGAACGAGTACCGAGTGCTCGAGTCAACAAGATCAGCTTTATCGTAACACGTCCGAAAGTGACAGACGTGACAATTGCATCTCTCGTATCCACACCACCATGGCACCAACGTCTACCCTTGTCCTAGGATCTATCCCCGACCTAGAAAGTTTAGGGACGTGTTCACCGTATCTTATGCCATTCCACATTGATTACTCTGGTAAAGCTCCAATATCCACGTATCTACGCGTCAATGCCGCGAACGAAACCGTCGGCGCGCCTCCTCTGCCAGAAAATAGCACCAATGACAAGCCATCTACCATAGATGCAAGTGAAGCGGGTCCCTCAAACTCCCGGGAGGAAGCCGTAGCCGCTGCAGCTGAGGACACGACGGATACCGACGCGAAGCCCACCTCAGCGGCAGCACCATCCACGCTTAAGAAGCGCGTAACGGAGGCGACGACGCGTTTTATCTCGACATTTAGGGGACGGACCATCCAGGGTCTAAAGGTACCGTTGCCGGAGGGTTATGTTGGCGTTGTACTGCGAGCAGATGGCGCGACGAGTGGGAAATCACAGGGGGAGAAAGACAGAGCGAAAGCAAAGGCGGCGGAGACGAAGCGCAAGGTCAATCGGACAGGGAAGGGGAAGGCTAGAGCGGTGAGAGGGCTTATTATGCGCAACAAGAAGCATGCTGACGCGGACCAGGGAAAGGAGGAGGAGTTGGAGCATGGGGACGATGACGATCCCATGGACGTGGATGACGACGGCCTGATGAATGGCGGAAACCAAGAACTGTTCGATGAGGAGACTACACGAACTTTAGCTATCTCGTCTCAATTCTCGTCTTTCATTCTCTGGCATGCCGATCACCCCGTGGATGAGAACAGGGACGACTATGTTCGCTCACTCACAGAATGGACGCGACTCGCCCATGAAGTATGGCCTTTCTTCTTTCTGCACGCCGAAGAGATCTAACAACGTCTTCCCCCAGATTCATCGAGTGGAAGATTGAATTGTTTCGCACTCCTCTTTCCATACCATGTCCGTTTACCCCCAATAGCTCGTCGCTACCGTATACGCGGGTTTCGCGTGTTTTCGAAGATGAGATCGGTTCTCCCCCATACATGATGCGATACGATCAACACGAATGCATTCGCATCGCATCAAGAGGGTCCGTAGCCACGATTTCCTGCGCAACGTCGTGCTTGGTCGCGCCAACGAATCAGGCTGTTGATGCGGAAACATAGTCGGGGATATGGAGAAATGACTGGAACGTCCCTCAAGCTTTCAAGTCTCAGCCTGATTGACCACCTCCCATAGTATGCTCGGATTTTGAATCGCTTTCCGCGCTGCTCGAGGTTCATACAAGTTTCTGGTACCTCCCGGCACCGTCTGGTGCTTTCCGTATCAACCGGAACAACCCACGGTCCAGGTGGCAGGTACGTACTCATCCAGATTGCCACCGACCATGCAACCACGATCAGTGCCTTTGTTACCCGAGCAGCGGCTGTAGAGCTCTGTAGAGTACTCTAACCGCGACTCGTATTCAGCCCGATTTTCTTGATCCTTGCAAATCCTTGCAAATCCTGAATCGATCCAGAGCATTTGTTTCATGTACAGCCCATGCGCCACTACTTAATCCTCAGCTAGGGGAGTGATATGAAGGGTCCGGATGCAAATCCTTGTCGAGGCTAGCCCTTGATTAACACCTGAAGTGATCTGATGGGTCCGGAAGTAAACGTTTGTCAATGTTAACTACGTTGCCTCAGTCGCCTAGTCCCTTGATTGGCACTCGTTCACCTTGCTCTCCTTGCGTTCACGGTCTTGTTCACATCAAAATAATGGTGGATCGTGCCTTGGAAGTTTCGCGGGTTCGGTGGTTAAGTTTTTGTGGAGCATCCGGCGCTCCAATACGGCTGAATTGCGGCGGGCTGGACTAGGGAAGAGTGACGAGTCGCTGAACTCTGCTCACCGACTGCTAACGATTATTCCTCGGCAGGTCCCCTCACATCCACGGCCCGGACCCGAAAACATAGCACTGACTTCCAACATAGACATACCATCATTTGCCAGAAAATGATCTTTCCTCTCTGAAACAGTACAAAGGTCTCCTTGCTCTTAGTAGTGCTAAGATCCTAAATTAGTAAGTCCAAGACGCTACAAGCCCATCACGGTAGATCCCTGTCTGCGGGCGAATCGCCTAAGGCCGCTTGACCGACAGATGTGGTAGTTTCAGGACGAGATCACCTTGCGCGCAGTCGAAAACGCCGCCTTCCGTGAAACTCCTGTGGGTGATTTCGCGGTATGTAGCTCCTGGAACCATTGTAAGGAGACACCGGCTATGTTTCCACTAAACCCAAAGCAGTCACCTCGAATCTATAAAAGCTTCTGAATCGATGGGCGGTTCCTCATCTGCCTGGTGCATTTCAACAAGCTTGCCTCCAAACGAAGAACGCTGGTAAGTAGCGTCAATATCACGCTCTTCAGTGACACACATACACCATAGAATGCTCACATCGTCATGTATCAGGTCGCTCAGTCGTATAGCTGTCAATCTCTCAACGAACAGTCAACAAATGTACGTTCGCGACCATTTTTATGCCTGCATAATAGCTAACCAAATCCAGTCACTCATCATGCAAATCATCTCGCTCTCCAAGCTCTACACCCTGTTCCTGGTCATGGGCGCCCTCATCCTCGTCGTCGAAGGTGGCCCAACGCCCAAGAAGCCCGCCCCAGCCACGCCAGCGGCCAAATCTCCCGCCAAGACGGCACCGTCGAAGCTAACCAACCGCGTGTGCCGCCCACTAGGAGTAAGCCCTACAACTTGTTCTACCTTGAAGCGTTCATTCACACCTCAGTCATTTGTATAGAAAGGCTTTTCAAAGTACAAGAAGCCGATCCCGGCCGGTAAGAAAGAAAAGCCTCCTGGCAAGGGCGCAGCCAAGGGTGCGACAAAACCTCCTGCTACCCAGGGCAAAAAGATCAAGAGGACCGTTGACTTTGAGGCGCCCGAACTCGTTAGGCGATACACGCCTGCAAAAGCAACAGGCAAAATCAAGCTCTACCATGGTGCAGAAGTTGACATTAGCAAGGTCGATCTCACCAAAGGCTCCCAAGGCGGTGACTTCGGCGGACGTGCGTGTCTCTTTCGCGAATAGACTTACGTTTCTTTGCTCAACCCGACGGTTCTTCAGCTGCATTTTACATGACGGACAGAGAACAGGTCGCCCTTCAGTTTGCGTGTCTATCTAACTCAGTATTTTATCAAGACACGCAAGCGGAGATTGACAGCACGGAGATGGTTGTAATTGGTACGTTTTCAGCAGTTGTCTCGCCAGGATATGTTTGTCGACGCTTTTGGCTTCAGAGTACGAGTGGAATGGTGCAGGCGCAAAGTAACTATTCACAATCATCGCATTCTCTTACTATCTTCCAACTAAATGTTTACAGTATCCATACTTTCACTGGCACCAGTGACCCGGATTGGAAAGGCGTAAGCCATTTCTCCATCTCCTTCTGCCACAGCTGACAGATCTCTGTACAGTTCCAGGATTGGGCGGTGTCCTGCAGCGGGAAGAATGACAAGTACCAGACAATTTATAATAGCGACATGATCGTTGGGTATGTCTAACTCGATGCAACGTTAAAACTATCCTTTGCTTACTACATACTTTCCCCCGCCTTACCAGGCCAATGCGGAAGCCCGAAGGTTCGTGGAAATCCCTACAGAATCAATGTCGCCGCTCATGACTGCGTCCAGATATAGACCGGAAGATGACTTCGAACTTCTGGCAATACGTCGTCATGAACCAGGCCGCTGCCGACAAACATCTCAAGCGCATTGGGTCAAAAAAGCTCAAGTGCGAACCCGCGGGTAGGGGCGGAGAGATCAATTAGGAGTTTGGGTTCATGAAAGCCGTCTCCGTTCCTTCCTGCGGTATCGAATCACGCGAGTTGTCATTATCCCCTCACTTTCTATCGCTTGTTCTAGGATTTCTCAATCCCTTGGGTGTAGTTCATCGCGCGATTATCAAATACGGCATACGATGTTGTGCAGCTTCATTTAGATCTTCTGTTGGTCTGCTGACCATCGTTCCAAAGCTTTTGGCTTCTGTAAGTGTGCTGTCCTGAAATTATCTATGCTTGATAAGTTCGACTTCAAGGGGAGGTCAAATCAAGTGGGGCATAAGAACATTTGTGTTGGACTTACAATTCCGGGAGGTGGGTGAGCTATATATTATTAGAGAGGACGTTTCTAGAGTACCTTAAGTTGTCAGCGAAAGATGTTGTTGAACTTGTAACCATGGATCTAGCGTACAACTAGCGTATCATCTATAAATCAAGGCTATGATGGAAGACGAGGGAAGATGGCCAAACGCTGAACATCAATGGGCACATATGCCATGGCAGCATGATGCCTTGTCATTTCTATTTTACCTGCAGACACATCGATCCGACAGCTTGACCTTGGGCGGTGATGTATTAAGCTCGTAGTTAATTCAAGTTGTTAATTACATTACAAAGAAACTGTTCGCCTTCGACCCACCTTTTCTCACCTAAATTCAAGTATACAAGTAAGAATTTGTAGGATTCGCGTCAGTTCAGATCCTGCAGACACTGTATGCTATAAATATTAGCCAGGGCTCATCAGATCGCATGGCTATCAACGTCCAGAAGGGTTTATGCATGCACAACTCAGATCGGATTGCAGTTTTGCGGCCTATTTTTCCGTTTTCTGCTCCCCAGGATATATTCAGAAGGACCTGGGGGAGCACAATTTGACGGTCGAGAAGCAGAAACAGAGACTGGCTATGTATGTCAAGAATTTGGCATGTGCTAAAAATAGGTGGCTGTGTGTTGAAACAGGAACATGGATCGCGTACGAGGCAGTTTTATACCCCGCCCGCAACCATCTCGTTTTTCTTTTCCCCTTGCCACCGCGCTACATAACCTCCTCGCCTCTCACCCACACTCATTGAAATCAGTCCATTCATTTGAATCTCATCAAATTCTCCCCTACGCAAACAGTTCGTCATCTTTTTCGGATGTTTTCTGACTTGCCATCCAACACCCATCATCTCACAACCTGCTGGTCTTGTTGTCTTTCCACAGCCCATTTCTGAAATGTTTGGAACACTCGCATTAACAGCTCTCCTCACCTCCGCCTCTGTTCTCCTCGTCCGCGCCGACGCTGTCCCTACGGTACCTGGACCTGGCATAACTTACAAGGAGGGTGGGACGTGTCACATTGAATGGACAGGGGATGTAGCTTCTAAGACTGCATGGCAGAATATGGCTATCGAACTCATGACAGGAAACAACTTCCAAATGGTCCATTTGACAAGTACGTTTTATCTCAAGCCTTTCCCTATCCTGCTTACGACGTTATTTCACTGTAGCTGTTGCAACCGGCCTTGACGGCACCGTTTCTGGTAGTTTCGATCATCCTTGTCCCGCGGTACGTCCACTTTCCTGTTCATAGCGACCCTGCAATTAAAATCAATACTTCTCGCTCTTCCAGGTCATCCCCAACTCTGCGATCTACTTTTACCAATTCACGGCCCCAGGAGCGACCGCCCCGCAATGGGCTACCCGCTTCACCATCGCCGCCCTAGATGGCTCAACCACTCCCCCTACCAACCTCATCCAGCCCCCGCCGTCGAACGCCGCCATCCCCTGGGGCACTGGAGCGCTCAAGGACCCTTCGAAAGCCGTGCCTCCACCTTCCTTCGCGACCGGCGGTACCACAGGCGGCCCGACTTCTGTTCCCGCCCCCACCGGCCCGCCCCCGTCGTCGGCGCCAGGGTCTGTAATCCCCGCCCCCTCGCCCTCCATTGCTACCACCTCGAGCTTTTCGACGGTCACCACCTCCGGTACGGTGGCGGGCCCCACTACATCCGCCTCGACAAACTCGACGAATTCGACAACCGCAGCTACGCCCAAAAACTCCGCGTCGCCGCTCTTGGGCTCACGCGTGTGGCAAACAGCTGTTGCAATCGGCGCGTCTGCCATGGCGTTCGCAATTTTCCTGTGATCGTAGCTTCTTCGCTGGATTTACAGTATCGCCTGGACAAGACACTCTGTTACGAAGCTGTTTCATGTTCATGACACGTATCGGACTCGCCTCACGTTCACGAGCGAAACCTCTTTAATACGCGTGGCGTTGTTTTAATTGTGCAGGGCTTCTTCGCGCATGTAGATTCTACCTTGATGGCGGTCAACTCACTCTTGGCATCCACTCATAGTATTTTTTTTTTCGTTTTTGGTTATACTATTTTTTTCGTTGTTTGGGGGTTGTGGAATGTGTTAGTTCCACGTTACGATTTGTAGAGACTACTATACTTTCACATGCATCGGGTAAAGTAATCTCATGGACCTTGGTGTCGAACGTGCAAAGATTGTCCAACGGCGAGTGGAACTCGAAGACCTGCTATACTTGTGCTATACCGCTACTTAGAGGAGGTTGTAAAAGCTTCACCTTGGTTACTTCCACCATCATTAAAATAATACACGTTGATATCAACCACCTGCGGCTGGTCTCGAATCTACTTTTGACTGGCGATAGTCTCTCAAGACGTGGATAACTTCATTCAGACATTGATTTGATTGCACGACTCTCAATAATCCAGCCCAGCAGAAAACAAGTCTCGAGAAGCGGACAAAACGCCTGATCCATGATCAGTGGCTGTAACTAGGACCCCGTGTTCCTGATCCTGATCTTGATTTGATGCTGAGAACAGCTGGTGGCTGTTCGCGTGCACTGGGTCGCTTTTATACCCCGCCCGCAACTTTCAAATGTTTTTTGACTTGCCATCCACCCCCATCATCTCACAACTTGCTGGTCTTGTTGTCCTTCCACAGCCTATCTCTGAAAATGTTTGGAACATTCGCATTGACGGCTCTCCTCGCCTCCGCCTCCGTTCTCCTCGTCCGCGCTGATGTTGTGCCCACAGTACCTGGGCCCGGCATTATCTACAAGGAGGGCGGGACATGTCACATTGAATGGACAGGGGATGCAGCTTCTAAGACTGCATGGAAGAATATGGCTATTGAACTCATGACAGGAAACAACTTCCAAATGGTTCATCTGACGAGTACGTCTCCAGCCTTTCCCCATTCTCCCGTTTCGTACTCACATCATTGTTGCACTGTAGCTGTTGCAACCGGCCTTGATGGCACCGTTACTGGTAGTTTCGATCACCCTTGTCCCGCGGTATGTCCACTCTCCTGTTCATAATGACTCTGTGATTAAAATCAGTGTTCTCCCTCTTTAGGTCACTCCCAACTCTGCGATCTACTTTTACCAATTCACGGCCCCAGGAGCAACCGCCCCGCAATGGGCTACCCGCTTCACCATTGCCTCCCCAGATGGCGCAACTACTCCCCCTACCGATGCCACCCAGCCCCCGCCTTCGAACGCCGCCATCCCCTGGGGCACAGGAGCGCTCAAGGACCCTTCGAAAGCCGTGCCTCCGCCTAATTTCGCGAACGGTACCGCGGGTGTCACGACCTCTGCTCCCTCTCTTCCCGCATGCACCGACTCGCCACCAACGCCAAGGTCTGTGGATCCCGTCACGTCGTCCACCACCGCCACCACATCGCGGTTCGTGACGGTCACCACCTCCAGCACATCGGCGCCTGGACCCACTGCATCCCCCTCGACGAATTCAACGACCACGACAACTATTCCCAAGCCCAAAAACTCTGCGTCCCCACTCCTGGGCTCGCGTGTTTGGCAGGCAGCCGTTGCACTTGGCGCATCCGCTGTGGCGTTCACAGTCCTTTTGTGATCGGAGTTTTCGTTGTTGGATTTACAGTATCGTCTGGACATGGGTCATGTCACGTATCGGATTCGCCTCACCTACGTTCACGAGCGGAGCGTCTTCAATATGCGTGGCGTTGTTTTAATTGTGCAGGGCACGTCGATTCTACCTGGGTTGACAGTCACATCACATTTAACACCAACTCGTAGTATCTCCTGGGCTTTTTTGGTTAATTGTTTGGGGTATATGATTTGTAGGGAGTACTATACCTTCGCGTGCATCGGGTAATGGAACCTGGTATCGAACATGCCAGAGATTAAGTTCTGGGAACTGTGATACCACAAAGTGCCTATTTGGTGTTACACCGCCCCGACTGTACTACATACGACCTTCAGACCCAAAAAGGATGTACGTGCTGACGACGCGTTGTTAAGGATCACGTGATGCATGAAGTTGTTACTTGAGTCTTCTCCACTCAGTCATGGCAGCTACTACCTTTCTCGACAAATACCCTTCTGACCTCCTTCCGTCTCGTTGTAAGGTGCCGACCCAGTGTACTCCCTGCTACGATCTAATGACGATTCAGGAGTTGTGAAGCTTGACCCTTCATAATCATCGTACATGCCCAGGTACGCTCAGCAAAAGCAACTTGCCTCGAATTTGGGTCCAGATAGCTGATTACGAGTCTAGTGCACACCCGTTTGCAGATCGAGACAGCAGAGGCCTGTTTCGAAGATCTCTAGCATTTGCAATGATCTTGCGTTGTATGCTAGACTTAGCAACAACTTTCACTGCCCTCGCCACCGCAACCGCCCTGGCCTTGCTTCCTACAAAGCAGACTGTTACTTGGGGTCTTTCACGATATTGCTTTCGGAACGTGTATGCAGGGCTTGCACCTCCAGTCTATGGATGGAGATCCGTGCATATTTTTTGAGCGACACCCTCCGCTTACCAGCAGAGGCTCCCCCGTCACTTCCGCTACATCGAAACAATCCCCCATAATCTTAACCTACTCAGCACGGAGTCACGAATCAGCAGACGCAAAGCCTCTAAAGTCTATTCCGGTTGAGCAGAATTACCTCCAGCTGCAGGCAGATGTCGACGGTCTGCAATAGATCATTGTCACTCCAATACCGAGGACTTCACTTACCAAATTACCGTCCACCAAGTATCGCCTTCATTGTCTCGCTGGCGTAAGCTGTTGAAGAACAATGCGGATACACAACGAGAAGTACCCACTTGTGCAGCCCTTTATTCCGGAGCGGGGTGGAAGGCAGCGGTCTCTCACAACTCACTTCACAAGCGGGCTCAGCATTCCGCGACTGGTTTCTAAGTCCTCGCAATCTACATTAGCGACCGAGTTGCCAGGTACATGCAGATGGAATTTAAGGTAGACAATCCATCGACTCTTGGAATTCCTGACGCTCATCATAGTAGGGCAGTTTGTGTAATGGAACTTGACGGCCATTGCGATCACGCTCGCTGTGTGTGACTGTATGTGTGTGACTTCAGTCACACAAAAGAAGGCCGATCTTCCCTCGCTTGCTTCGTGACTGTCAAGCGCCGAACGAGCTTGCCTCGTTCGGCTCAATTTCCATTTTGGTGGGAACCACCCTGTACGTAATGTCACAAGTACTGTCACTCTTAACGGCCCCCCTACCTCTCTGCCTCTTGTCCCTCAACCTGTAACTCGCGAGTCCCATAAAACAGAGGAATCTGTGCAAGAATGAATGTTCTTCGAGGTAAGTTCCACCACCGAATAAATATGGCCTATACTAAACACTTCCTATCTACCAGACACTCTGTGCGACGATGCTACCGTAAAACCGCCCGAGCCAGACACCACAGCGTCCAGGAGGACCGACCCATCGTACATGATTTCCGGAGAGGTTGACGATACGAGGCCAGCTAGTCAACGCATGTTCAATTATATGGAGTCGCCCATCGGAACAATCCCTGCCGAACTGTTGGCTATAATATTCGTTCATCTGGTCGAGGGTTTGGCAGAGGAACACGGGACATCCAATCTGCAGCCCTATTACGATGCCGCTTCGGCCCCGTGGATGATGTGCAAGGTTTGCTGTTTTTGGAGAAACGTTGCGCTGACGTCGCGATCGCTTTGGGCAACGATTGTTGTCCTACCCCCGTTGTCCACAAGGTACTTTGCTCTATCCACATCAGCACTCCTCAGGACCCGTTCTATCGTCGAAATTCATCTTGAGCGCTCGGCAAGACTTCCTTTATCCGTCCACCTGGGCGGCTTCTCTAACCATTATTACCATCCGACGCTTCACTCGATAATCGACATCTTATCGAACCAGTCATATCGCTGGAAGAGCGTCAATTTATTCCGGTTAGAACCTAACCTGCTCTGGGGGTTCAATTCCGTGAAGGGCTGTGTCCCCCTTCTGGAGTCGCTTCACATCAATGTTTCAGCTTCGCCATTCATTGGCCGAAATCTGTACAAACCTGGCAGGTTCGACGCCTTCGCGCTCTGCCCTTCTCTAAGGGATTTCGAAACAAACATTCCCATTTGCTGCCCAGGTTTACCATTCTCGAAACTCACTCGTTACGCCGCCCTGGTAAATTTACCAGAGCAGTCGGATGTGTTGATGCAAGTGCACTCCCTCACACATCTCCGATTGACCTCCTCACCCGCTTCAATCTCCCTCCCAACCATGATCACCCTGCACCACCTTCGCACTCTTGACGTGGCTGGAAATGTAAAAACCTTGGACAATATCGCTGCGCCTGTCCTGCGAACACTTACTTTGACCATACAGTCTGAACATAGGCACACCAATCGGGAACACCTTCTATCCTTCATTCAGAGATCCTCATTCACCCTATCCTCTTTAACACTGGCTACAAGAGCTCTCCCAGCTTGGGATATCGCGGAGATCTTGCACGAGCTAGCCAGTATAACGGCACTCCGCATCGAAACGGACGATACGGACGAACGATTTCAACTTGAACTTGCTTCCGACGAGGAACTCGGACGGCATACCCGATTGCAAAACGTCAAAACATTCCACTTGGGTGGCTGTTTTGAGCTCTTGAATTATATCACCATTCCTATGCTACAGCACCTCGGATTAGCTGGGTATCTAGGCTACCATTCGCAGAGCCTATTATCCTTCATCGGTCGTTCGTCCGCTCCCCCTTCCTCCTTGGATATTGCAAGACTAGACGCGCCGGACGCGGAAGTCATTGCATTATTGCATGCATTTCCAGGCCTCGCATCACTCACAGTTCGAGAATCCGTTCTTCTGCTCTTCGCCACCAATCCAGTTACCCAGTAGCTCTGCCTCCCCCCAAAAAATTCAGATCCTCAAGACCAGCGGTGACGCACTTTGGTCCCTATATTACAGTGAAGTCGAAGGAACAGGAGGAATTGAGGATTTCTCTATTGCCATTATTCGCCCAATATAACTCAGTTGAAGGGACGTCTGCGCTTGACTCGAACTTGAAGTATATACATGGGTAGAAACTAGTGGAGTTGGATCGAATTGGTTTTGAACCCTCAGTGGGGCATGGAGGATTATGTGTCTACGATGCGATCGATTGAGTTTTTGATTTCCAAAATACGTTTCCTCCCTTAGGAAGTCTGTGATGGCTGGGTGTCAGGAAGTATGATCGGCCAGGAGATATGTCTGCGAACAGTGTTCGCGGATTGTTCATGGACACGGCCCGCTGCGGA
>JABCKH010007746.1:0-35801 GCA_018851285.1 Lyophyllum semitale | reverse complement strand
TATCACACAGGACTAATTTGAGTACATGTATACTGTAGGGGACCAAAAGAAAGTAGGGAAAACAAGCTAGGAATGGTGAGGATAGCGTGCTTGCTGTGGGCAATGGCGAGGACAACGACCAATCGTAGTGGAGCCGTGATGTCGGCATGATGGCATCATACCCGCTCACCCAAAATAGGCGCCCGCTTGCGAGCGACTGAGCCGCGCTGGACGCCAGATCTGCTGTATATGGCAACTCGGCTAACTTTGCGTTTTCAAATATAGAATGTTGAAATCAAAATAATCGGAGTTCAAATTTCTTTGATGGAACCCGTTTTCAAAATTAAATTGTATAATCAAGAATACTGTCCAATGAGGCCTCTCATAACTGTCACATCTCTTCAAAAAATCCGCGACACTCCAAAAAAATCCGCGACACCTAAAAAGATCCGCGACACTTCACAAAATCTCGCGCACTTTTGAAACATCACGCGCTTATTAAATGTGCATTCTGCACAGCATAAGCAGACTAGTAGCAGTCTTACTCTGGTCTTGATCCTCTCTAACGCGTTCAGTCGTAGCGCATGTTGCAGTCAGATGATCATCGATCTGGGTGCAACCGCCCGGTGATTATTCCAGATTATTCCTTCACCGTTCCATCAATACCAAGTATAATCATGAGCTTCATCTCATGATCATGGTTAAAAACGGCCCCCTTTCCCCTAAAACTTCGTCCTCCACAAGATGGCGTCACAAATCCCACAAACAGCCAAAGCTGCCGTGCTCAGCGATTTCAACCAGGCCTACGATCTGAAGCACGACTACCCCGTCAAGCAGCCCGCTGACCTCGCACCGGGCGAATGCCTTGTCAAGGTCGAGTACTCAGGCGTGTGCCACTCCGACCTGCACGCCAAGAAAGGCGATTGGCAGCGCAAGGCCATACTACCACTCATTGGGGGCCATGAGGCTGTTGGGCGCGTCGTGGCGATTGGAGAGCACAGTGATGCTGGGACAATCAAGATTGGCGATCGGGTGGGCTTGAAATGGATAGCAAATGTGTGCATGAAGTACGGATTGTCTGCTTTTCCGTCTACCATCCATACGCAGGCTGGCTGATGTTTCTTCATAGATGTGAAATGTGTCGAAAGGGAAACGAATCAGGTTAGTAAGATCATAGTTCAAAGGTTGACGAGGCTAATTAATAATTTCACAGCTTGTCCGTTGAGCTACAGCAGGTCGCACGGTTTTCAGGTGCCAGGCACCTTTGCCGAATACGTGGTATGTCGACAGTCAACAATAACTTGTCTGGACTAAGCTAACTTCGAACAAAGGTATCTTACATCAACTATGTAACTCCTATCCCGGACAACCTTGATAGCGCAGCCGCAGCCCCTATCCTTTGCGCGGTATACCCGACAGCACCGTTGACTACTATAGTTGTTGACTAAACAAGTATAGGGAATGACCGTCTACAAAGCAATCAAACAGGCCAATGTCAAAATCGGTGACTGGGTAGCTATTCCAGGTGCTGGGGGCGGTCTTGGACATCTTGGTGCTGCCTCAGATCTACGTTTATCACCCGCCCATCCTAACCTAAAGCATGCTAGCTGTACAATATGCGGTTGCTATGGGCCTACGCGTACTAGCAATCGGTGAGCCGTCATGCTCTCTTGACGGCCGACACTGCTTATAACTATCGTACAGATACCGGTGAAGCAAAGAAAGAGCTATGTATGAAGCTTGGTGCTGAAAAATGGGTCGACTTCCGAGAGTCTGCCGATATTATCAAAGACGTTCAAGCTGCTACGGATGGCTTGGGTCCTCAAGCTGCCATAATTACTGCTGGCGATGTAAGTCCCGTTTAGTTTTGAAACCATACCCAAATATTTAACACGAGAATCCAGGTGCGACCATTTAACCAAGCTCTCATGTATCTTCGCTTTACTGGGACACTGGTGGCCGTTGGAATGCCTGGTGGCAGCGCTGTGCTCAACGTGCCTGTTACCCTTTTGATTGCGAAGGTGCCGTTGATGTCTCACATAATCTATGTACCTTATTTACTTACATTCCGCATGTAGGGCCTCACTGTTTTAGGCTCAGCCATTGGGTGTGTGCACTCACGACTTCTGCTTCTCAGAAAAGTGGACCTAATGAGGGGGTGAATTCTAGCAATCGACAGGACGTTGCGGAGGCGCTACAAATAGCGGCGCAGGGCAAGGTGAAATGCCAGTATCAAGTCCGGGAACTGAGTGAGCTCAACGAGTAAGTCTCATCCTGATGTCTTTGCCCATTGATCCTTCAACATTTGGATTCAGGATTTTTGAGGAGATGGAGTCTGGGAATATCGTTGGTCGGATCGTTTTGAAGATGTGATTCCGTGTGGAGTATGATTATTTTGTAACTGTATTTCCACTGCGTGAGGCTGTATAAGATATGTACGAATAACATTGCCTGAATCACACCGCTTGAAGAGGAGTCCAAACTTCAAAGTTCGAATACAGGGTTGTCAGTGTGTCAGGTTGTGACTCCCTCAGTTGTGACCGTGGGTTACGCGTCCGAGGTTGGCATAATTAGCATCAACAGACTTTGCAGGGGCCCTCTTGCTCCTCATTCTCCACGATAATCCAGCCGTATGGCGACGTCGTTCGCTGCATATGCCTCGCAGTTCTTGAATAGACAGCAGCAGCATGGTTCATCAAGTCTGGCCTCGTCCCAGCCCATGTTCTTCTCATTCACCACCGACGAGGAATCTCGTGCCGGTCATAACCCGGATACCGATCTCGATGATTTCGACGACCCCCATCTCAGAGAGAGCGGAGCGAGCAGGGCTACGTCTGGCCACCACAACGAAGCTGGAGAAGATGATGACCCATATCTCCGCCTAGACGAAGATGAACGCATGGGGAGGGCAGAGTTCAACTCGAGACATTACAATCCTCAGTCGATCCCCCTCATCGCATCCGAGGATGGTTCGTTAAGTCCAGAAGACTCGCCGAAAGGCTGGCTAGCGCATCTAGCATCCCCAATATTGAGACATGCTCGCCCACAGTCACGTTCGCCTTCACCGACACCTTCAGGCTCCACCGATTCCAGTCCTCCTCCAGATTTATATGGCCCAGAAACGATTCGTATCCTCCCATCACCACCGCCACCTCCACCCACGGCGAGCAGAGGGCCGGTATCGTTATCACTCACAGAATCCCTTCTACCAAGAGATGGCCGGACGAGACCACTCGATGTGTTCTCACTACCTGACCCTCGACACACCGCCAGAGGCCGCCGGAAATACAATGACTCGATATGGACGGCAATATGGTGTGCAGGCGTGTCTCTCTGCGTCTTGTTCTCCATTGTTCTCCTCTTCGTTACCCGAAAACCCCCCAAATCACCACGAGTCACCTTGCCGTACACGACCCTGTTACACACGGTGCCGATGCTCACGATTCTTACATTCTTGAGTGCATTTGCTGCGTATGCACACGTATTCCTGCTGCGGGTATTTGTACGTCCAGTTATGATGGCGACATCGGTGTTTATCCCTGCCACGCTGTTCATCTCTGCGATCTGGGCTTTTGTGGGAAGTTTCATGTGGGACGGGGACACGGAACCGACCTGGGGAGAAACTGTGGGGTAAGTAATATTCTTATCGAGAGATTAGCTCGGTTGGCCATCGCTAGCATGTCATGCGAGGGGAAGGTACCCTGCCTTCGATCTCCTATCGGTGTTGGAGACTCATTATACGAGTTCTTTGCAACACGGAACTCTACAATGCGGGGGCATAAACTGAATGACTTGCTTTCCTGGGTGTGATCCTCACTTTTTGGTGGTCCACGCTCTTATCTGCTTATTGTGTAAGCCGTTTTATTGACCAATCTTTCCTAGACTTCGACTTTTCTCTTTAGTACCTCTAATTCTATGCATAATCACTGCACGGCGACTCGTCCATCTCCCAAGAGAAATACACACAACTTCATCAACTCTAACCTTAACGACCGAACTGCTCATCAACAACCCATTCATCCTTGCATTGTCCCCCACCATCCTCTTGATCACTCTCCTCGCATCGATACCCTTCCTTACACTCATATTCCGTCTGCTCCTCATTGGTTACGCATCTCGCCCGTACGAGGGAAGTCCAGCATGGGAATGGCATGTCCATGGCTGGGCAAATTGGGCCATTGCCGGAGCTGTTGCAGTCTGGCTATGGACGTGGGGCGTCGCACGAGGCATCCTGCGCATGACGTGTGCCAGTGTCATCGGGGCTTGGTACTTTGCTGAGTATGCCCTCATTTTCTGTTCTCGCTTTCATCTTGCTTATCGACCTCTTTTATCCAGCCCTGATGCCGCGCTGCCTTCACCAACGTCGACACATACGATCCACGCGGCACTTACACGGTCAACGGGACCATCTCTAGGGTCGATAGTCCTATCGGCGCTCCTCCTGACCATTATCCGCATGCTCACACTCCTCACGCTCTTCTTACAACGCCTTCCTCTGTACATCCCTGCACGCGCATTCTTCCTGGTTTCAGGAATCCGCATGGTTGTGGGATACCTTGAAACTGCAACGACCGCCCTTAGCAAATATGCCCTTGTATATTCTGGGCTAACAGGCGACCCGTTTATGAACAGTGCCAGGCGAGCCAGGGCTCTAACCGGTGGCGTCGAGGCAAAGGCAGGAAGGGGTGGGAGAAAGGGATACGGTGTAGAACGTAATGGTTCTTTCCTTGTTCCTGTAATGAAGCTTACTGACCTTTGGATTGTTCTTCCAGCGCCTTTGATGCTTCTGACGATCGCACCGCTGACGCTGACCTTTCCGTTTGCGCTCACTACGTATCTATTTGTGGCACATACTTTGGGTGCACCTGAACAAGCTTTGGGTGCTGCCATGCTGGCAGGAGGGGTTACTGCTCTTGTTGGGCTGTTCTGTGTCGGTCTGGTGCAAGACGCGTAAGCTTATCTTCACGCATCACTGATCTTGGGTACTCACTCCCATGCAATACAGGGCGGACGCTTTGTATATCTGCTATTGCATCGATAAAGATATAGGACTGCGTCGGCGAGAGGAGGTGTTCTTGATTGTGAGCATCCTATCAACAAACGTCCGTAACGTACACATGCTAACGATGTCCCCAGTTCGAATATGGCGCACAACCACGTACTCAACGCCCGCGTCAATCAGCAGCAGCTCAACCCCGGTCGCAGCCGTCGTCGCACCCACAACGCAAACAAGGTTCCAAGCCCCCAGCGCCTCCGCAACCACAGTACATGCCGTCAGAGTCCACATCACGATATCTCCCACGCCAGCCGCTCTCACCACCTTCACCATCCTTACACCCCAACGATCATGAAGATGACCTCAATCCGTTTGAGCAGAGCTACTTGGAGGATAACCCGGCTCTTCAAGCCGCACTTCCTCCTGCACCTGCTCCAGCACCGGCACCGGCACTTCGAGGCGTGTCTCCACCCCAGCAGATGCAGAGTAGCGTTGAACGCAATATGAAGAGCAAGGCTGAGTCTCGGCCGCGCTCGCCTGCCTCTCCCGGTCAAGGGGCTCAACAGAGGGAGAGCGACGAAGAGCCAGCAGATGGGTCGCAGTTCTTCCCTGGCTCGGGATTCTTTTAGATGTGATGTTGATGTTGGCGGCAGGGAGGCGTGGAATCTATCTCTAATAATACTTATCACGAATGAATAGACGTACTTAGTGTCAAACGCAGAGGAAGTGATGGATGTGCAGACATGTTTGACATGGGTGGCACAATGAACATTATGATCTCAAGTCTGTTATCTAAGAAGTTTCAGGGCGGACTCATTGGTGGCGAATATATCCACGAACAACCTTAGAGTAGTTACAGTCCATCGTGGCCAAAAATCGAATTTCAGAACTATAGATAGATAGATAGATTAACTCAGTATAAGATAATGGTATGAACATCTGATCACCGGACCAAATCCACCACTTTGCGTCTAGGTCGTACAGGAGGAAAGTTTCCGTTATTCGAGTCCATCTTAATCGTCAGAGCCTCCAGCTGCTCCAATATTTCCATTGTTGTAGACACAGCCGGTTCCAGTTCCGGTTCGGGGAACGATGCTAGGCTCTTCTTCATTGTATGCGAATGGACAATGGCACTAGTGCAGCATGCGCGAATCGATCTGGAAGTAAGTGGGTCCATTTCGCACTGCAGCCGGACCTCCTCAAGCTTTGACCATTTGATCGTCGGGAAATCGTACCCAAAGTCTGGTTTTTGTCGCGGGAGTGTAAAGTTGATCTTTCGAAGCTTGGGAAAACGAAACTGCGCCAAAAAGGGGCCGATGGACGTGGTGCCAGAGGATGAGATGATTAACGATTCCAAAGAGGCCATAGAGACTGCGTCGGAAACCTTTGGGAGCACAGCGTCGACGTCTGCGAGAGAATCAACTTCGAAGTATTCGAGGGCCAACGCCCCGTGGAAGAGTAGAACGGCACAATCGTCGGTCGACATTTCGCACCGTAGGGTCAGGCTTCTAAGCCAAGACAATGATGCCGGCCGAGTGAAGAACGACCACTGCGGCAGCTGCTGACGATGGCCGCTCCAAACCAGACTCTGAAGATTCGGGAGCGCGACCACAACCTGCTTGGCTGTATTAGGCGGAAGCTCGACGGATGGGAGAAGAATGGTAAGTTTCTTCCAGCGCTCGACGCCTACTTCCTCTCGAAGACGGTTGAGCTCTTCTCCCACGATCCTCAAGTTCTCGGTCGACCAATTTTTGCCTGCGATCTCTGCAGTGACTTCGAAGGCCCAACTAGGGACGCCAGTGGGAAGGAGGCGTCGTGACAAGATTCGGTATTGTTGCTTCGATGTAAATGCATTTGCAGTCGTGATATGTTCTGCAAGGGTGATCGAAATAGACTGCCGTCCACCAGTAATCGCAACGCGAGGGAACTCGTTAGGAGGTGTCGTTGAGGGATTTTGTTGAGAAGATCGATTGTATAATGAGTTGTGTGCTGGAGGTTCCGGTGAGGGAGATCGTGAAAGATGGGCAAGCTCAAGCAAGGTATCGGGCCTTTGTGAGCGAGCACGAGTCATCTGCCACAGCCCAGTGAGAAGGGCTGCTAGCGAGAGGGTAAGTACCGCCCCTTGCACCGAAGTGCTCAGAGGATACTGATAGATGTTGAACATCTAAGCAGGGTTTTTTAGAGTATGATACACATGAGCATCTTGGATACGCACTGTGGGGAAACTTGGACGAGTTGGGATTGGGTTCGTAGGGACCAAATGCGACTGAGAGGATATGTTCTTGGCTTCTGTGGCAGATTGAATGAAGTTTTAAATCAGTCAAGGTTAAAGAACAAGGAAGTACATATCATCGCAACCATGGGGCGACTGAAAATACAATAAGAGCCATTGCAATCGTAGACAACAGTCCTCGATTGGGCACTTTCTTCAGACTTTGTTTTCGTTGCCTTAGAGCTCGATGGGGCGGAGGATGTCAACTTTACGGTTATTGTTTATGTAAATTACATAACCGCATCATTTATGTAGGCACTCGGACCACTGGACCCCCTGGACAACAGAGTTGAGGGAGAACATAACAATATGGCACCTTCTGCATCCTGATAGCCAGGCTTTTGTGCCACAATCGAGGAGAGCCCCGGATGATACTTGCAGCGACCAAGTGACAATAACGTTCAGATTTAAGGATGCCACCAGACTCCTACATTCATACAGATTCATACTAAGGACGACAAAACAGTTTGCATGGTTGTCGACAGTAACGCGCGCTAGGGAGTCTATCAGCTGTAGTAAGCTTATTTCCGCTTAACTTTTGTCCATGGCTGCTATTTGTCTCCCAGGGATTTTGGCTGCGGCTTCCTGTAGCGGTTGATTTCCAAGATTCAGAATAGAGCGGTAGGTAATTACAAAAGGCCATTTGCGGGTACAGGTACATAGAAACACTTAGCTTTTTTTCAATTTCAACTCGTCTTTTCCACGCGGAAGAGGGACAGCTACAAGTGTGCGCGTCACAGCTGAAGGCCGAGGTTAACATGGACGGCCTTCACTTGAGTATACCTGTAATGTATGAGAATTGCCAGGTTAAAGAAGCAAACGGCGCAACGCACGAGTCGAGGGCATATTCGCCCAATTCACGACCGATGCCAGACTGCTTGTATCCTCCAGCTGGTACCCCCACGTCTCCCGTCAACGCCGAGTTGACCTAATATTTGGATTGGATGAGAATCAAAACTCGAATGACACGAAGAAGCAGTGGCATACCCAAGCAGTCCCTGCCTCCAACTCGTGCGCAACTCGGAGCGCTCGGGAAATATTCTGCGAAAAGATGTTACAGGACAGGCCGTAGGTGGTGTTGTTTGCCGCCTCCACAACCTCTAAGAAAACGAAACATAAGCCATAGTATATTCACAATCGAAATAAGCATGCGCACCTTCCTCCGTCTTAAATTTGATTATGGCTGCAACGGGACCAAAAATTTCTTCCCGGACGATCTTCATCTCGGGCTTGACGTCCGTGAAGATCGTTGGTTGAACGAAGTATCCATCGTTACCGTGTTGGACGCCGCCGATGTGTACCTTTGCACCCTCGCTCTTGCCAGACTCAATATATCCCATGACTCGCTAAAATAAGAGGGGTGCATCAATATCCAGAACGAGTCAAACAAACTCATATTTGGAGTGCAACGAACATTAAATTGGGTCTGTGAGATGAGCGGGCCATGTTGGGTACCAGGCTCAAATGGATCCCCTGTGGCTTTAGTAAGGCCTTCCGCAATTTGCGTGAACTTTTCGAGGAAGGTGTCATAGATCCCTTCTTGCACGAAGATGCGGGAGCCGGCTATGCACGCTTGTCCTGCGTAAAGGTGGAACAGAAATTGAGCCTTGCTGAACCACTGCGTCGCAATAGTAACTTGCCTGCGTTGATGCTACCCCACAAACAAAAACCCAGTCAATGATAATTCTGTCCGTCACATCGTGAGATGCTGTAACTCACAAAATACCCATCGCAGCCCACTTGACCGCTTGTTCGAGGTCCGCGTCGTCGAATATGATTGATGGGCTCTTCCCGCCGAGCTCCAATGTAACAGGTTTCAGGTTCGATTCGGCAGATGCGCGCATGATTGTACGGCCGACCAATGTGCTACCAGTGAATGAGATCTTGGCAATTTGCGGGTGCAAGGTTATAGCGGCGCCGACCGTTGGGCCTTGATAAACCAATATTGAGATACCTGAAAGTAAGTGGATTCTGGAGTAGAACGCACCATAGCCGTTGATGATGTTGACGACACCAGGAGGAAACCCAGCTTCATTGATCAGATCAGCAAGCCTAAGAGCAGTCAGCGGCGTGAGCTCGGATGGCTGAGAAAAAGCTAGTAATTATGAAGATAGAGGATCCTAGGGAAAATCGATTGCTTGCCTTCAACACAATAGTATTTCCCGTTGCAAGTGCGGGGGCAATTTTCGCTATCCCCGTGGTCTGTAGGGTGCATACAACAGTTGTAAGTAGGGTATATCGGAACACAGAAAGCGCACGGACTAGAGGGAAGTTCCAGGGGATGATCTGGCCCTGTGAGTTAACGAGCCGTGAGCTAAGGCAAGGAAGCAGGACAGAATATGCGTACCACGACTCCATACGGTTCATGCCTCGTGTAGGCAAGTTTCTTGTCATTCGTCTAGACGGAGACGTATCGCGTGTCACGATGGAAAGCTGTCAACAAGGGCGAGGCACACCTCAATGGTCTTTCCCTGGACTTTATCCGCCCAGCCAGCGTAGTAACGGATCATAGCGAGGGCACCCGTAACATCCATCGTACGCGCAGCGTAAAACCCTTTTCCTGTACAGAATCGTCCAATTTAAACTGGAGTGCCGCGATAGAGGCTTAAATGCGACGTACCGACGTTCAAAGCCTCAAGCGCTGCGAATTCATCCATATTTTGCTCGAGAAGGTCTGCGAGCTTGTTGAGGAGGCGCCCGCGCATCGACCCGGGGCATTTGAGACCCCACGAAGTCTTGTATGCCTGGAATCGCGATCGCGATTCGCCGATAAGTGATCATGTTCGAATATCAAGGAATGTATGGTGAACAACTACCTTGAGAGCGGCGGCAACGGCAATATCAACATCTGCCGCGGCGCCCGCAGAGACAGCTGTAATGGCTTTCCCGTTCGCTGCCAGCTGCATTAGAGCATGCCCAAGAAATCACGCCCAGCTTCGTAGAGCGACGAACATACCAGGATTGATAACACTACAATGTTGTGGAGAGCCGTCAGTTGGATCGGAGATGGGTTATAAGCTACTGGGTGCTGTTCTCACTCGATGGTGGCCGTCTCGTCCACGGGTTTGACCCATTCGCCGTTAATGAACAATCTGCAGACAATCAGTCGAGTCAATTAATTATCTTCCGACGACACATGCCCAGTGTGGATGGTCGCGCTTCCTTTGTAGACAGGCGTGTCGAATGTGTAGGTGAATGTTTCGGACATCGTTTAGCGTCGTGATTGTACTTGAAGTATAATGTATTAGATAGAGGAGCAGGTTACCGTTTAGATGGACGAATCTCGAGGGTTGATATACTCATCGAGATTGCCAAGAGATTGCATCCAAATCTAACTTGTAAGGGTTCCTTGAGACCTAGTGATCAAGAGGCTTGTGATGCGCAGTAGAAAGAAGCAGAACTTCCTCCTCCTCCATCAAGATATGACTCTTTAGAGATTTGAAATCAGAAACGCCCAACGGTCGAAAGGATTTGTCGAGTCGCGTCGAGTATTGAGGCTGGGGCAGCTGACACTGATGGTGTAGGCATGCACGCGCCTTAGATAGACACAAGTCAAACTGTACTAGCTCAATCTCTTGCCAAGGGCGTAAATCTCGCGCACCAAACCAAAAACTTACATCATCACCATGTCAAAATCTATCAGTTGCAATAGTTAGTACGGCCGCCGTTGTTTAGACCGGCCGCCGCTGTTTAGACCGCTAGACCGGCCGCCGCACAATGCGTTGGAGTCCGTGGACCAATGATGTAAAGGGGGCTTCGCAATGGTTAGTGTCTAAGTGCCACTTGTGATCTGGACCGCCAAAGCCTATCAAGACGGAACGTCTTCCCAAAAAGTCACAGAACTGGAAGCGATCATCAGAAGTCACAAAGAGGATATGTACAGTACGCACGGGCGAGTTTACACTTCAATCCGTGTTTCATAGATAGGATCCTATTATCCTCGACGACTAGAGTTACAACTGCTCTCTGTACAATCCAATGTGTACCGGTGAACACAGAAGGATAAGGGAAGAGGGGATATAAGTTTATAGTGAAGGTAAAATCGATGATGGTTGAATCTGTGCACGCATCCCCAATACTGTTATACAACACGACGGCAAGCCGCGTAATCTGGACCGCGGTGCTATCAGCGAGTAGACGCTGCCCGCTTGGGCGCAGGTGCCTTCGACATCGCTCGTCCGTCAGGTTCTGCAGCAGCAGCACTCGTTGACCGTTGTACAGACTTCCCTGCGCTGATGGACGGTCGTCTGGGCGGCGCAATGTGGCTGCCACTGGCGCCTGCGTCTGACAGCTCGGTGACTTTGCGAGCCTGAGTAAAGAACAGCTTGACTTCACGATCACAGATGTTCTCAATGAAGTAGGCATTTCCTGATAAGATAAGACGTTGTTGGTTAGGTTCCGCTCCTCAGCGTGTTAACAAGGGACGATCATACCACGAGGCACGAGGAACATAGCACCTGTGGCGAGGACGAGAGTTGTCTCATGAACCTTCAGGTTGATGGCCCCCTCAGCGACATAGAAGATCTGGAGTCTGTTTCAGCTTCGAGAGAATCGGGTCTGAACGAGACTGAGCGCACGTATGTGTTATCTTTTGTCGGCTTAGTTGGTTTTCGACCACCAACTGGAATAACAAGGATACCCGCAGCAACAAAATCGGCGTCTCCGAATACTTTCTGGAACATCCAGTTGTCTGTGGCAGCTCCGCCGGTGACTGTTCTGGGTTGCAACATATTCGCGGTATGCGCAATACCTAGCGTAAAGAGAGTCAGAACAAGAAACAACGAGGACAAGAAATGAACGAGGAGACGCACGTCGTTCCACCTGGTCCTTCGTCTCATAATCTACGACCACGCAATGCGGTTGAGTGTCGTCGTCCCAGCCCTCTTCTGGGTTCTCGACCGGCACGATTTTGATCTGCACGTCCTCGACGACCTTGCTCTTGCTTCTGGCCCGAGTTGATCCTCGCTTCCGTTTGCCCAAAGGTTCAGGGTCTTCTTTCGGTATGCGGATGATCTCGCGGATGGGTGGGACGAGAACGAGGCCGCCTCCTGCGCGTTGACTCCGGCCGTAGACGAGCTTCTCACCTCGCCACCACTCGAGGGGCTTGTAGTGTTCTCTCGCGCTTTTTCGGACGCCGTCGCGATAAGCTAGATAGGAAAAAAAAAAGAAATAAGCTGGAGACTGAGATACCAACCATGAAAAACTGACCACGGTTCTCCTTCTTTGACTTGCTAAGGGGTTGAGTATGAGGTTTCGGCCGATCTTCCGTGACTTTAGCCTTCTTCGTCCGTCGAGGTGAGGGTTCGGGATGCTCCTCCCCATTCATACCCTCTTCGTCCGAGTATTGTTGTTCTTGGACGTCCTCTAGCCCCTGGGCTATCTCGTCTTCAACCTCTGATTCACGCTCCTCTGGAACGTCTGGTAACGTAGCACGGCCCTTGCCCTTATTCCGCCGTGGTCGCAGCGTCTCTTCCTCTGGCTCTTCATCGTCTGGTACTCCATTCTCAGCCATTTCCTGGTCGTCGTCTTCATCCTCGTCCTGATCCATTTGCGTGAAACTTGTCCCTCGAGGTGAATCATCCCCAGCCGAGCCACCAGGCTGATCGTCGTAGTCCCCGTTATCCGCAGGGCCTGGGTCGTCATCGTCATCGTCATCTTCTGGATCCTGTTCAAGATCTCGTGCGCGAAATGAGTTTGAGAGTCTTGAGGGGCCTGGTCCCGAAGTGTGGCCCATTGATTTGCGTGTAGGTCCCCGTGACCGCGGTGAGGGTACCTGGTCGAAATCGATATCGGACGTACGATTCACAGGCCTTGAAGTCGACCCATTACGATTTGAGGTAGGCGTCACTGGCTGACGCGAGTTCGCGAAATACTGCATTGGACCTTATGATAATTGTTGCGTCAGTATAAGCGTTCTGGATCTTCGAGCACACCTACTGTCGTCCAGCTCCATCGACATCTCGCCATACTCGTCGAACTCTTCCTCAGGTACAGACATCGACTGCTTCTTCCTTCTTCCTTTCGGTTTTGGTGGTGTCCGCTTGTCCGCCTGCTGTATGACCTCCTCAAATGGTTCGAAGCCGTCCGACTTTGGTTCGACATGCTGAACGGCGATTCCTGTCTTCTTCCCAACCTCTGGATTGTCGCCTCGGTAAGGGATATGGGCTTTTTGAGGGCCGCGTCTGGCACCACCCACGCTGCTCTTGCGCGCTGAGGTGGGCATGGCCGTAGATGGTGGCAGACGATCGTGAGAATCTAAACAGCCAAGACGCGCTTGGTCGTGTTTGGCTTCCTTCCGTTTATGGCCACTTGCCTGACTCGCCGAGCTCTTGCTCAATATTTTCGACGATCGCCCGTGTGCGCGTACACGACCAATGCTGGCCACCATGAACCCAAGAAAGGAGACAGAGGTATTTTTCACCTATTCTGCTCCAATATTACATTTTTAACGCGTTGCAGTGGTCGTTGGAATGTCGGGCGGGGTGGACTCGTCGGTGACCGCAAAGCTGCTTATGGACAAGGTGCGGGTGCTTGCCCAGTGGTTTTCTTTTGAAATTATAATTATAAACATACAGGATTACGATTTGTCTGCTGTATTCATGAGGAACTGGGACACAAGAGATGAGTCTGGCACCGACAAGGGCTGTGAATGGGAGAAAGATTGGGAAGATGTTCAGCAAGTATGCAAGGTCTTGGATATACCTTGTGAAATGGTACATGGCTTACCTATTACGTTGAATTTTCTTTAAGAATTCACCCTACAAAACAGATTGATCTATCGCGAGAGTATTGGAACAGGGTCTTTGAACCATCTCTGCACCAATGGGAGAGCGGTGTTACACCGAACCCGGACGTATTATGTAACAGGTGAGCGAATTATCATCTTAAAGCTTAAGCTTACCTTCACATTAGAGAGATCAAATTCGGCGCCTTACTCGAGCATCTGCCTGTCGCATCCTCGAGTTCGTCCAAAACGTGGTTTGCAACAGGTATTTGCAACATGATCCAAATTAGAGAACCCTTTTGCTTATTACTATCAGGCCACTATGCGCGCAAAGCCTGGGTACCATATTCGTCGTCATCTCACCCTCAAACATCGCCACGAGCGAAGCTCCTTCGTGCTGCCGACCTCACAAAGGACCAAACCTACTTCCTTGCATCCATCTCAGAACAGGGCCTCAATCGCGCCCTGTTTCCGTTAGGGGATCTGGCAAAGTCAGAAGTCCGCGAACTGGCCAAAAAGTTCCGGCTACCCACCGCCGAACGAAAGGAGAGCATGGGGGTATGCTTCGTCGGCGAAAAGGCGAAATTCGCCGACTTCATATGTGCGTCCTCTCACCAAACAGATTCATTGACTCGAATTCCAATATTGGCCAATTATAGCCTCATACATCCCGCCAAATCCAGGCCCCGTAGTAGATCTTTCAACAGGTCTAGCTGTCGCAACGCACAACGGGCTGTGGACGTATACTATTGGTCAGGGCGCCAGACTGCCCGGCATGAGTGAGAAGATGTTCGTAGTAAGCAAGGACCCAAGGCAAAACACTATCTATGTTGATTCTGGCTCGTGAGTCTTGCTTATATTTCCATCTATCTTCGTCTCCCTAACACAAGGCAGAGATAATCCACTACTTTATATCAGTTCCTTCGTTGTTACGGACTTTAGTTGGATCTGGCCAGACTCGCCTCCGCCTGGCCTTCAGACGGAGGCTGGTTACCAAGCGCGCCTGAAGATCCGTCATCGGATGGAGTCAGTCCCGTGCACTGTTCGTAGGTTTGTATTCAGTCTTGTATTTGGTGGGAGACAGCTTGTACTGAGTCCATCCCTTTGCTAGGACTGATTCGAAGACGCGTGAATTGATGATCGAATTTGATGTACTTGAAAAGGGTGTGGCCCCAGGGCAAGTTGCTGTGCTCTGGGATACTGAAGGCGATTGGGTTCTTGGTTGTGGAACTATTTCTAAGACCCATACCGCTTGGGATTGAACGCCTAGTGATGGATATATCAGGCGTTTGTTAGGCGACGCGTTTTTCGAATACTTGGAGTTGACTTGGAGCAAACTTGGAAGGAGGTCTGGGATCATCGCAGTGAACATAGCCGTCTGTCGTCCCCCTGTTCGCCTCATGTTGCTTGTGACAATCATGCCCATCTTAGACGTTCTACTAGTCGATTCTACACATCGCAATGATTTGTGTCCTTCAAACTATAACCCCAGCTAGTGATAGTGATAGTGATATTACCCACAGGCGGTCCCGACAAGGAACATGTGGGGGGTCCGTACTAAGTTCAATTCCCCTAACGCTCAGAATTTCGTGAACCTTCATCCATGCTAGTGAAATTCTCCACAGGTAGAGTCAGATTTGTGGTCGGGTCGCATCGGCGATTTCAGCAAGGTGGCAACTCAAACCCCGGGCCCCAGTACATGCATCCCTTGTACATCCTAAATTGAATCTTCATTCGCCAGGAGGTGCCCTCGTTCTCTGCAATTTTTTCAATGGCGGCTAGCACAGGAAAAAAACGCTACTTCTTACTCTTGATTACACTTCAAACTATACCGCGGATCTGGAGACTTCTTGACCGCAGTCATATAATGCTCTTCTTCGGATCCCCATATCGCTGACCTCCCCTTCGTCGTCTCCGAAGTCGCCTTCTACCCAGTTCACGTCGTTCGAAAAGTCCCAAACATGTATTATCGTCTTCCCTTCCGTACGCACTGTGGCAACACACGAGTTATGGAGGGCTCTGACCTGGTGACCTGGCGAGGGAGACAAAACGAACTGGCTTGCAGGATCTTTCAAGTTCTGAAAGACGACACCTGAATCAGATGCACTGACAACCTTTGCACCGTCTTGATAGATTGATTTGATGACCGATGGGTATTCATATGTCCTCACTAGATCACCAGTGATACGATCCCAGACGCGGATCGCTGCGTCAACTGCTCCAGAGGCAACAAACAGGGAAGAGATGGTCAAGAGCCCAACAAGAGATGTGTGGCCTGTCATGACCCGTTTGCATGCGCCCGTTTTGAGTTCCCAGAGACGAATCGTCATATCCATGGAGCTAGAGAATGCTTGGTTATTTGCATGGTCGTAGACAATGCTATAGACTTGTGCCGTAGTCAGGCATGGATGGTACAATTCAAAGGGGTTGATGTTAGGTGCCATGTACTAACCTTTGTCTGTGTGGCCGCTCAGAACCAGCGTACAGATACCTGAAATTTCAAATGACATCCCAAACGCGAAGGTCGTGATCATAGCTCGCAGATATCACAGTTCTTTCTCGGCCCGCAAGAGATCTTATAGATGAAGAATGCCCTTCTAGGCGCGATCTGAAATATGGGTTGGCAGATATCGTAGGAATCTGGAGATATCATAATGAGCGATATACTCGAGTATTGCTGTGGGGCAGTATTAATCCACATGCCTCATCGTCTGGAGCCTCCGGGTTTTTCCCGTCACCAGCACCGAAATAATCATATGGAAGGTCATTAAGTCTTGTTAAAGTCCACACGACCACTGAATTGTCTCTGCTTCCCGTCACGATCAATGTTCTCTTCGGCCATTTTTCCTTCATGATAACACCTTCTCCATCCTCCAGATCTACCCACTGGGGCCTCAAAAGCTTGAGACATCGTACAGTGCCGCGATGACCACCAAAAACATGCAAGCATTTGCCTGTCGAGATATCCCATATGCGCACAGTCGTATCTGTGGATCCAGTGGTGAGAATGTTCTGCTTGACGTCCAAAGACCAGACGGCGCCCGTGTGGCCACTGAGGGTTTGCAGAAGGTCGCCAGTAGCGATGGAATGGATAAGAATCGCCGGATTCGTGTCAGTAGGATCCGCGGCAGTAGATATGATGTGCTGGTCCGAGACAAGGAGGCAGACAACGTCGGAGCCACCATGCGCAGGTATGCTGAGCTTTGGTGCAGTGTTCATATTTAATATGATTAGCAGCGTAAGGAAGAAGATCCAAAGACATCTTGATCATCTCGGTTCCCATCTCATCAGTTCTAAGCTTGGCAATACCTTTAACAGTCAATAGGAGTAAATAAGCAGCCGTTGGGTGTTTTGCCGACCGCCGCACCTGTCGCACCCTCTACACCGAACCATACCATGGCTGAAACGGCCGTTGAACCTAGTACTATCCCTATTATTACAATATCCAGCGATGCCCAAGAAGATGGATACAATTCCAGCTCCAGCTCTGGACTATCAGACGCGCAGACCGCACCGTCGCCAATAGACAAGTCGCCACCCACCCTACAACGCCCTTTGGACACCACAGATGAAGTTATTATCAGAGAACCTTTGCCTGATAAGCAGAAACGGCACGCTGCTCCATTGTCCAAACCAAATTCATCCAGCGGGTCGAAACCCCCACGCACACTGTCAGGCCCCGCAAGTTCTATGAAGCGGAACAAGGAAGCCAAAGGGACCAAAAATTCATCGCATATGCTAGTGGATGACAAGACATCATGGCATGGCATGGTGTTAGACTACGGTCATATGAAGCAGGAAGTTTCTAAGGGTGAGTCTTGACCAGCTTCAATGCAAATCCGAAGTAACAACAACCCTGGCGTTTAGTTGTCGCATTCCCATCGAAGATGGTCTATGCGCCCCCTAACATACCCTATAATGACAGCAAATCCTGGACATTCCAAAAGTCTTTGGGTTATTCTGATTTTATTGGCTCTGGATTCGTTTTCATACAAGTTAACGGAGAGAAGGAACGGAAGAATGTGAAGGACAACACTTACGTGAGTAAACCGCACCTCTTCTCTTCCAGAGAATATCTAATGTGTCTAGGTCTTCATCGTTCTGGAAGGAGCTGTGGAGGCTACAATTCACCACACGTCCTACGCAATCTCTACTGGTGGTGTCTTCCTGGTGCCACGAGGTCAACTTCCAATCTTAATATACTATCCTTCGACTCTAACGCTTCTCGAACACAGGCAATGATTACTCTATCCGAAACATCTCTGACAAAGACGCCAAGTTGTTCTTCACCCAAGCGCGCAACGAGACTGAGGCGCCTGTCCGTCTCAATCGGCCCTCTACAAAATCTCTTGTCCTCGCCGACTGGCTTCTACAACGATTCGTGGCACGGTTAATCAAGCTTCGAGCCCAAGCCTTCGCCTGGTACTGGCAGCACCTAGTGAAATACCGACACCTTTTCTTTGGACGTAGACTCTATTTCATCTGTTTCCTCCTTGGGCTTATGGTCCGGAGACTCCCATTTATCGGCTCACCACCCATCCTTAACATACAGCTCGTCCCTGTTCGATGAAGAGGATAGTAATGGTTATATGATGTATTTCCAGAGAGTGTAGGTATGGTACATGTAAGATTATTTGAGAAGTAGCGCGACGGGAATAAGTGCCCCAAAGAAAATAGTAAGCGAACAAAAAAGTTTTTGTCACGAAGGAAAGCATAGGTAGCGTCAAGAAAACTTGAGGGGAAGGAAATGGAATGAATGAGTGTCCACGATTTCACTACTACCCCTCTATCACCTGTGGTGCTCTCCCGAAATGCGAGGGACGGTGGCCGAACGCACAGTCGTACTCCTTCCATACGGACTCGGAGCTGCTGAGAAGAATTCTGCACCGACCGCTGCAGTCGACAGCAGCGCGGGCTCAAAGAACGAGGGCGTCGTCGGCGGCAGCGGCAACGACGGGCGATTAAAGGTCCGCTGGCGACCTGGCAAGGCAGGCGGCAACGGCGTTTCATGCGGCACAGAAGGGAACGAATCAAAGAAGGGCGAAGGTATCAAGGAGGACGTCGACGACTCCATCGACACGTCCGACACCCACGACGGGGGGCGCGTGGTATAATCCTGCGGGCTGGGGAGCAGGGATTCTGCCCCGGGGGACGCAACGAAGTGATCAGTGATGGTTTCTTCAGACCGCATCGCAGGGAGGTGGGGGGTGTAGACGGGGCTCGTTGGTTTCGCCGAGAAGAGGGCGTCCATGCTCTGTGCTCCTTGGCCAGGATGGGGGGTGAACACAGGGCTCGTTGGTTTCGCCGAGAAGAGGGCGTCCAGGTGCTGTGTTCCTTGGCCGGGATGGGGGGTAAACACTGGACTTGTAAGCTTCTCCGAGAGCATGGCGTCGAGCCCGACTGGTTGGGTGACGTTCCTGGACGGGATTCCCGATACGGGAGGAAGTGGTGTATAAACAGGACTTGTCGGTTTGGCAGAATAAACTGGAGGGAACTGGGACGTCGAAGGCACGTAGAGCGAGGCCGACCTTCTTGGTGAGACGAGCTCTTCAGGTGGCGTGGGCAGCTCACGTTCCCGAAGAGTTGGAACCTCGATCGAAAATGACATTGGATCCAAAGGTGGTATCAATGCAGCGGCAGATTTTGCAGCAGCAGACTTGGTGAGACGGTCTACGAAATAAGTGTTAGTCTCGTCAAGGTTGACTAGAATAGACAAACGACCAACCAATAGCTTCATATGGGCTGTTATAACTAACAGTCGACTTAGTCCTCCCTCTATTCCACATCTTATCAGCAAAAGACGCTGCTCTCCCCAAGCTCGGACTCTTCTTCGGCGACAGAGACGGCCAAGCAATGCCCGATCCGCTGAAAAAGCCTCCATGCCCCGACTCGGCAGTCGATCCATTGGACCCAGCGGAATACAAACCATTACCGGGAGGGGTTGGAATGCTCAGCGAATCCTCCGACGATATTTCCGATGATGCAGAGACGCTGTTGCGAGAATGATACCCGGAGGCGGTCGAGGATCGGGAACTGCTCGCCAGCCGCTTCAGGCCTGCGAAGTATGAACGGGGCGACTTGGGTGAGGAATGCGACGACGCATCGCCATCCGCCATGTCCGGAGCTACTTCTTTCTCTGGAATGGAAGCAATGGAAGGGGGTGTTTGATAGGAAGGCGCCGCAGGCTGTGGCCGAAAGGGAAGCAGGACCGATTTCGAGCGCGTGGAATCTTTCGAGCCTTCGCTGTCCAACGATAAATCCCTCTTGTGGGAGGTTTTACTCCTCAACAACGGGTTGCGGAACGAGCTCCTCGACTTGCTTTCCGTCGACTCTTGCTTGGAGCGAGCTTTCGCTACGGCTTCGTGCTTCTTCCTCTCCTCCTCTAGTCTGGCTCGCGCCGCTGCCTCTTTCTCCTTCTCCTTCTCCTTTTCCCTTTCCTTGGCCTCCTTCTCCTTCTCCTGCCGTTCTGAAGCCTCCTGGCGCATTGCTCCAGTGGGAAGGTCACCCTGCTCCAACGTCAACTCCAACAATGCCGCTTCATGTAGAAGGGTCGCCAGCTCTCCGTATCCGGGACTTAGCGGGAGCTCAGTCTGTGCCACATTCGATTGGGGCGTCTCAGGTACTTTATGATAGAAACTCTCGTACGAAGACGACTGCACAGGGGTTTTCTCGGTGACCTTGCGATGCACGACGGCAGAGAACGTGGCTTTGCCCGACGCGTCCTCCTCCGCAGTCTGGCCATGTGCGACGAACGTCCGCGCATGGGAGAAGGAGTGCGAGGGCTTGTGCAAGGACACGGTGCCGAACTCTGTTACGTTGGGTTCCGGCGTGGGCGGGAAGTGGTCGAAGTTCTGCTGGCCCTGTTGGCGATTGGACGGGAGGAAGACGGGGACACCACGGCTGGTGTGCGGCGTCACGCGGTGGGCGACTGCAACATGGCTGGGACTCGTTTCGATCATGGAGACTGGACGGCCATTGGCGCTGCGGGGCGTTGTAAGGTTTCGAGCCTGCCCTGATGCCGATGGTGGCACAGTGGACGAGGCCGCTGGGCGCCTGGAAGTTGATTGAGGTATAGGAACGGCGTCGGCGGGGGGTGCGTGGATCTGCAGATCGGGGACCGACATCTTCGCCTCCAAGGCTGTTTTCGGTTCTTGCGAGGCCGTTGTATCCTGTGACGGTGTCTCAACACGGAAAGGTCGGTAGGGGGGTGCAGGGGCTAGTGGAGATATCTGGCCCGGGAACATGTCATGAATATTGGCCACAACTTGCCCCAAGTCGTGCACTGCGTTTGCAAGCGTAAACGGACCCATTGGAGAAAGTGGGCTAGAATCCGCCGTTGCAGCGCTGGAAGCTGACGCCGGGGCTTCCCCTTGTCTTTTAGTTGCTACTTCAGGTTTTTGTGAGGCAGGGTCGGCTTCGTTAGCTACGTTGCTGGGCGAGGTAGAGACGTGGGTAGAGGTAATAGGCTGGACGGAAATGACCTCCGTCGTTGGGCCTGCCGCTGCATGCGCTGGTTCTGCTGGATGAGGCTTATTTGCAGTCGGCGTAGAAGAATCACCGCTTGGGCCCTTGGATGCGTCTACGGTCGCATCTCGGTTATCTAGGGAGGGTTTTATTACAGGTTCTGTCGTGGTTGGCCCAATAGACGGCTTTTCTGCTGGCGAAATGACAACGGAAACGACCTGCTTCGACTCCACTTCACCTGTAGGTGTCAGAACGATGGAAGGAGGAGAGGGCAGACGTGCTTCGGCTTCAGGTGTTGGCTTTTCTGCTGGCGGAATGACAACGGAAACAACCTGTTCTGACTCCACTTCACCTGTGGGTGTCAGAACGATGGAAGGAGGGCATGGTGCAGGTGCTTCGGCTTCAGGTGACACCAACTGAGTTGGTTTATCGGAAGCAAGTTTCTCGGGCGGAGATGGTTCGTGAAATGAGGCAGCAAGCTGACCATCTCCTGCCTCTAATTGCTCTGCTTCGGGCCCAGATGTAAGTGGTATTGATGGTGCAGGCGATGATTCGCGAGCAGCCGGTGTCAAGGAGGCTTCGAGATGGCCTTCAACTCGGCGAGCATGCTCGAGCAGTGTAGCAAATGGTGTACCACGAGGGTCTCTAGCCCCAGTATGTTGCGGAGTGAGGCCTTGGAAAGGGGTGGCGGGAACAGAAGGTGACGATGGAGACGAAGGAACGTCATGTGCCGCATCCAATATATCAACATCATGACCTTCCAGAGCAGACATTGAAAAGGACCTCGAATCGAACGGTGAACCAGAGCGGCTGGCCGAGGGTCCACCGCCGCTTACCCTCACTGCACCGGGTATGCGGTTGCCATAAAGTTCACGACTCTTCGTCTGCCCGTTTTCTAACGGAGGGGCGCCTAAGCCAAAACTGCCTCTGGGGACTGGAACACCACCCTTCTTCTCGAACCTTGCTATCTTGTCACGTAGGCCGGCAGAGTTCGGCGCTGCTGGTGATGGGGCAGAGGGAGAAATTGGACGGGGACCTGGGGAAACATTTCGTTGTTGTAGGGCTGCGATGCGCTCCTTGAGATTGACTGGTGGTGCTTGGGACCTGGAGGTGGTCCTGTATTTGAAGTCACTTGAAGTCAGCCTGGAATCATGATGGTCGCAATTGTCGATATACTGACATTTATGAACGAAAATGTCGAAAGAGTGTTGTATAATAGCTAGATGCCTGCTACGGCCGACCAGCGACTGTAGTCGTCGCGTACAAACGAAGGGTGAATGGCGAAGAGCAAAGGACCGTTGATCAATTGGCTGAGAGGAGAGCTCAGAGCCCCTTCAAAATGATGTTGAAGCTTGAAACGGACATCAACACACATGCACATGCGGCGGCAAGCACGGCTGACCTTGACAACCAAATGGTACGTAACCATGTGCTATAATGAATCCTACACGGAGTATTACTCCAATCCTACAGACATCCAAAAATTACACAAATATCAACTACTGATACTAGCCTCCATCCCAATGCCTTTCGATAACCAATACGACCTGCGCTTGTCGGTCTTTTCCGGGTCTCTTGATCGCGATGGCCCAACCTCAACGTCGCTGGCGTAGTGTGCCTCTTCCTCGTCGCTTTCCTGACGATCACTGAGAGAGTTGTAATCGTCATCATCGGTGGTGAACACGGTGTGTGCGTCTCGGAGTCTCCCTGTTCTTCGGCGCTTTTGTGGAGGTTGCTGCCGACCGATATCATACCGCCCCTCTTCCTGGTCATCGTCAAGATCAATCGCCCGACGTCGCTTGTAATGACCATCTTCATGTTCTGTGTCGGCTTCCTGCCACGCTGACTTGACGCTCCTCGCTGCATGAGCAGTTGAGGATGTCTTTCCAGATCCATTTACAACGACCTTTGATGGGTTGCCATTGGTGATCACAGGCTGCGGCTTGATACCGAGGAGGTTGTGCAGTATCCGTTTGTCGTACAGTTCCTGCACCAGTCTGCGGTGATTTATTGTCTATTACGCAACAAGTAGAGTCAGAAAGCAACATTCAAGAGCGTCAGGGAAACAACTCACTTCCTGCGTGATCCCCATCACACTCGATAAGATACTCATCTCCTCAGGCTCATCGTTGCTGCGCAAATGTACTGATCGGCCTTGCCTTCTTGCACCGATAATACTAGCAACAAGGTAGGCGGTCGTGGTCAAGATGCCATGTGCACCCGCAAACGTTGCCCGAACCTTCTGGAATGCAAATGAGCCCTTAGAAATGTCGTTCGCTAATGAGAAGAACAGTTGGAACGCGCCGGTATGGAGTGTGAAAAAAACGGACTCACAAGGATCAGCAGGGTCTTCAATGGACAGCAAGTTGCCTTTATAATAGTCGTACCAGCCGCGTTGCCTCTTGCTGAAATAGGTCCCGCCATCCCTTACCGAGATCCCCACTTCCTGGTAGTTGAAATAGCACCCATAAAGCTCGAAAAACTCCATGACCAGCACTCCAAGATTCTTATCCGCGTCGATCTCCCCACTCCGAATCTTCGGGTGCATCTGCAAAAAGCTGATAGCCAAGCACACGATACTGTAGCTCCCCAGGCCGCCCGAGAAAACCTCATTCATGCTCCGCTGACTGAGAAACGCCTTTGTGATCATGACCAGGCTTCGCAGCGCCAGGCTCCCCTTCCCACCGGGCCCGCTCCCGTGCATGTCCTTGAGGAAGCCGTTGATGATATTCCCCGATACGATCCCGTTCTCCTGGTTGATGCTGATGTCGACGTTGAACCGTCCGTGAGTAGTAATGAATTTGACGATGGGGACTTTTGCTTTGGCAATGATAGTAACTCGTTCGGTGATTCCGGCGCGTTTTATGGTATTTGCGAGTGCATGGAGGACGGTGATTTTGTCGCTGTATGCCATAGACTGGGACATAATGACGAGATCAATATCTCTGGTGTTCGATTGAACCTCAGCGGAGATAGAAGGGCACTATGACGCTGACGTACCCGAGAGGCAAGTATAATTTTGTTTCGTAGCTCCCAAACGGAAAAACAGAGGCATCGGGAAAGGCGATGGTGACGGCTTTGGCAATGAGCGAGACTATTAGACCGCGCACTTCGTCTTCGACCGAGGACGGGGATATGTAGTTCACGAAGGCTTCTACCTCTTTGTGTAGCCTGTGTGGAAGGTCAGAGACAGAATGAGAAAGTAATGGGAGAACGTACATTTCAGCGACATGATGGCACTGTTCCCAATCCAATCCAGCAACCCATGGAGATTTTCTTGACGAAGCATCCGTTCGCTGTTTCTTACTCGCATATCCGTCGTTTGGATCAAAGTCCGTCTTGCGCTTCGAACTCGTCCCGCCTTGACTCCCCGTGTCCCGGTCTCTGTCACGACCACGGTCTCTATCGCGGTCTCGATCCCTATCGCGGTCCCTGTCCCTGCTTCTGTCCCTCTTCTTGTCACGATCTCTGTCTCTATCGTCGTCTCTCCCGTGGTCCCTTTCCCTGTCTTCATCCCTCTCTCTTCGCCGCTCCTTCCTGTCCCTCTCCCTACCATCATCCATCGGCGGCGTCCGTTCGCGCACAGGCGAGCTCTCACGCGCCTTCCCTTTCCCCTTATCTCGCGCAGGGCTATCTCGCCATGAGACAGCCTTCGGCGCCTCCAGAGTACTCTTCACTGGCCGCTCGTTGTCTGAATCATGCCCGAATCCAAATGGTATAAAGTCCTCGCCCTCTTCGAATGTGCCTGCCCCTAGGTCCGAATTTCTCGCCGCGGTGGGATTCTGTAAGCCGTTCTCTGGCGTGGTGGGTGTGGGTAATGCCGACCCGCTCGCCTCTGGTTGTGCTTCTGTTTCTTGCTTTTGCCGCCGCCGACGCGATCGCCGGCTTTCTGTTCCATTTGGAGTGCTGTCGGAGGGGGATTGGGGTGTTTTTGGCGGCGAAGGCTTCATATCAGCCTCGACGTGCGTGAAGAGGCGGTGCCCATAACTTTTTCTTGCTGTTTACAAACATTGTTTGATTCGGAGGTCGGAGTACAACTCTCGGCCATCCCAAAAACCGAGGTAACGATAATCTTACTACACTAGGGGCCGTCACCGCAACACTACGACGACTCAGACCTTGGATGTACGCCTCTCATGCATACATGAAAAACTAAATCCTGAGTAAATAAATCCAAATACAATGTGGCTGAATTAGGGATCTGAAGGTCATAGAGGAGGGGCTCTATTCAGTCTTCACTCCAAGATCATGTTTCTTCGTCAAATGGTTCTCATTCCACGCGTCGTGTGGGCCCCATTACGTCCCAATATTCCCAACCTGCGTTCCTACTCAGTGACGACTCGGCCGATCGGAGGGCAGCCTCCGAGGCGTGGCAGAGTGCTTCAGACCCTTCACCCCAGCCGTATCAAACCCTCGGACTTTATCGACGTCTCGACGAAGCTGGGTGCGACCATTTGGTTCAATGCCAAGTCCTCAGTCCTCTCATACGGGACCCGAGGAGGCGCCCACCTGTCTTTTCCCGAAAACTCGCGCGGATTCCTGTATTACCACTATGATTCCAGCCTTCCACCTACCACAGCAGAGATCCGGTTCCGTCTTACCCTGGATGACGACCCCGCACATTTTGAGAATGGGAAGGATCTCATCGGTCTTCACGGGGGGCCGTGGTCGATCAGTCTGTTTCAGATGACAAGGGTCTCCTACGAGGCGTTCAAGACGCAGATCCTCAAGGAAGAGCTCATTGATCCTGGCCTCATGCGGACAGTGCAAGAAGGATGGTCAATGTATAGAGGTTTTCATCCGAAGACCTCCGGTTTGCACTATCTGGAACAGCCGTTTGCAGTCAACATCAATCATCCTTTTTATTATCTCCGCATCGTCACGCCCCCCATAATTGGAAAACTGCATATTCAAACCTTATTCATGGACCAGCGAGCGGACATCTGTACTTACCCTTATACTGGCAAGTCTACGCGCCTTCTCCAACATTGTCTACTCACTACAGGTACATTACAGGCCGTGTGCTGCTTCGGTTCGAGCGGTCGAAGTTACCTGAACATACAGGGTCCAATTATCTGGTTATCCGCGTCCTGGAAATCTTGGAGCCCATCGCAGTAGCCATTCCTGGATATGACATGCGTCTTCCTATACCACAGGAAGGTTCCTTGGTTATGACTTACAGACAGGGTGGATTTGGACCGGACGTCATTCGGGTGTATTCGGTAAACCTAGACCAGGCTCCCAGACAATTTAAGGACATTGAACTACTTACAAGGTACGTATTTCTACTTGTCAGAGAACTTATTAGGGTCCTGATTAACAAAACAGACCACCATGAAGCATCGCTCTGCTTGCTGTTTCGAGGTTGCTTTCGTAATGCTCATATGTCTACTCTTGTACTGTGTACAGGAGAACACCGGCTGTTTCTGTGGCTGAATACAATCGTTCACACAATTTTTCATATGGTCTCGCTTATGGAGGCATGCTGCGATGATTCCATTGATATTTTACTGTCGAAAACCTGAGCATCCCTAGCAGATGTATCCATGACGACGCCTGTGCAGGCGAGGCTAGTACCACGGCATCTCTCCCGCTTGTTCCTCCGCAAACCCCTTCGTCCACGAACTGTTGTCCTTCAGGTGTTGCTGGCGCAGCGAAGGTACTTGAGGATCCACCAGAACCACCGGCAACCATCTGCTAACGCAATAACTCCCGCTTGAAAGCTTTCGAAGAGTCCATTCTTTCCTCGAGGAACCGGATAGACTCTTCTCTGTTTGTACACACCCTGCGCCGTCCCCGCCGAGCTCCTCTATCTCATCCGCCATCTCGAGACCATCGTCAACCAGCCCAAGCTCAAGGAGATCTACAGACCTATCAACTATGTCGAGAATGGGTTCCAGTACGTGCCCCCTGCGAAGGAGAAAAGGAGCCCAAGCGGGCGGCCACTCCTGACCCCAGGGCCGAGAAGAAGCCCAAGGCACCCGAAAACGACGACGAGGAAGAGGACGATGTGCCGGCAAGAACCGACGTGACGACCTTCCTAAATCGACGTTCAACCTCGATGAGTGGAAGCGTGTCTACTCCAACAACGACACGCGCGGTGCTGGTGGCTCCCTTGAATGGCTCTACAAGAAGTGCTCTGCCTCTTGATTGCCCCTTTTCTACCCTGTGCTGACCCCATTCCCAGCATCGACAAGGCGGGCTTCTCTGTATGGCACTTCTATTAAATCAGATCGACCATCGTCTGATATATTAGGTCAGCTTATCGCAAGGTAGCTCGCAGTGCATTCAGATACTGAAATTACTACTTTACACCAAAGATATCACCTCGTGATCCCATCTTCTCTCAGGAAATCATCAACATGATCATCGAGGTGTTCGACTGCCATTCCAAAGATAGGGCCGCGCTCCAAACATGCTGCACCGTATCCTCATCTTTTCGTGACCCAGCAAAGAGGGCGTTATTCAAGTCCATCTCCATATCGTTACGTTCAGTCAAGATGAAGAGATTCTGCCATCCAACCCTCGGCTATTGGGTTTTGTGGAATCGCACTCTCTTATGATTTCAGCGACTCGTACTTGTTCATATCTTTCTACGTCCCCCCTACCCAGTTTACCTCGGCTGCAACATGTGGCTCTAGCAGGAGTGCCACGGCCAGATAGCAGGCAGGTAAATTGGACAGATCTGCCAGGCAAATTACCGAGCGATATATGCGAGTTACTCCAGCGGCCCACAATCCGCACCCTCGACATCAACTCCATAGAAAAGTTTCCCCTCCGCGTTCTTCGTTCCTGCATTCATCTACGAACATTTTTTGTATGGAGCACTACATTCGATGTAGATTTGGTCAAGACCCTTCCTGAATCCCCATCAGACTCAGCAGACTTCGTGAACCACAGGTATCTACAAACGCTATCGTTACGTCAAGATTATACCACGAGAATTCAACCCCTCCAAGCCACGCTTAGCCATCCACATCGCCGCCGGCAAATACTTATGCACGTTGGACTGTCGTGTGAGTTTCGCAGTGGAGTATTGGCGACATATAGATGAGGCGCTGACAACAGAACGCCGCACCACTCGGTGTCGAGTTACGGTGGGACACATAATCGAAGCCCGTTCAGATCCCAATGGCGATGTTCGAGAATTCTTTACGAAAGCGATGCCACGGCTACTTGCATTAGGTCGCCTTTTTGTAGAATTTGGTTGGCGGGAGTTCAGTACTCCTTTGGAAACGGTGATTCCGTTAAAGCCTGCTGGGGTATATGTGTACGTTTTCTTTCATCACCAGGCGCGTCCACTCACAATAGTCCCATCCTCATAGACGAGAAAGCGACTTCAAGGCCGCCATCATGGACCGTTTATACAAGAAAGGAGTACAATTTGGGCAGCACTAGCAAGGCAGGCGATTGTTGTGGATGTCTCTCTAGCAACAGATCTACATGGCATTCCGCGGGGCATACACACAACAACAGAGACGAAGAATCCATTTGTAACTACCCAAGGACAATAGCAACCAATATGCAACACGGAGTCCGTCCTCTAGTACGTACGGCCTTCAATAAATGGGGGGCTTAGCGGTCGTCGAGCTGAGCTCAGGGTCATGCCATTCGCGTTTCTGAATAGTTAAAATTAGAATGTATAGCGGTCAAGAGCGTATCAGTACCACGTACCGGCTGTGGCGCATCATCAACATTGACTTCGACGACCCGGTGGATTGATATCGCCCCAACATCATGCGTCGATCTATACTGGTTCGGTGGAATTCCATCCTCCGTACGTCGAGATGTCGTGGCACGCTGTCCGCCCATTGTCGGTCGACTGATGTTATAGCTGAGCGGTATAGAGTTGAAACTATAATTTCCAACAGCCCCGATTGTTCCGATAGAGAACGCATCGTAGGCAATGAAGACGTTGCGGAACACCGTCGTAGCTGCGATCACCGATACGACTAGCGCGAATGGCAGCGCGATGATGTTCATGACGGGGTTGAGTTTTAGGGAAGCCATAATGGTCTGCACAAGGTTGGCACCAAAAGCAGCGCAAAAGTAGCCCTATGAGAGTTCAACGTTAGTGACATGTAAGCTGGAGTTCAGGAGGTCGCTCACGATTCCATCTCGCCAAAGGACGTTCGCCAGGGTACCCGACGGGCGTGAAATGCCGAGTCTATATGCGCAAAGGATAAGGATAGTTAGATCAAGTGCCATGGCTAGAGACGGGTAAGAAATGGCAAAGCTGAATGGTGAATGTGCTCAACTGTAAGCAAAGACGGAAATAAGGATAGGATCGGGGACTGAGGAAAGAACCACGCATACGTTCCTCTGCGGATTCCATTGAGCTCCTGAGAACCGAAACGCTATAGACCGTACGCTCAACCAGCATGCAAGTGTCAAAAAAGAAGGCAGATTTACTCTGGACCCAGAGAGCAACTTGTCCAAGGAAGATAATGCTGAGGAGAAACGCGACTCTGTTGTCTCGATGCCACACAGCCCAGGTCCGAAGGATTAGGATGAGAGATGATGCGCAGGTCCCTACCACAGCGGCAACTGTGTCGCGGTGTAAGCAGCAGGTATTGCTATTATCAGGGCCTGACGACATACCTTTAGAAATCCACGTAACCTGTTGACATGAAATCTCGCTGATAGCATTCAGCCTGACCGCCATTGAGAAGATATGTAACAGCAAACAAATCCGACACAAGAAATACAGGAACTGACGGTGAATCAAAATGGTGAAACGCGAGTGCAAAGGAGTCAAATGCGCACCATAGGCCATTTCCACGGTCGCTTTCTGCTTATGATCGAAAGGTCAAACCACGACGTGCTAATGACATCCCAAGCAGTAACACCGCACAAGACTAGAACAAAGGCGCCAAATACACCTTATATGAGTCAGCCTCATTTAAGATCCCAATAATAACCGGTGCAGCACTTACGGGAGTCACGCGCGATCTCGACGGGATTCAGCCAGTTCTTCGACATTGAAAAGCGTACAGGAAGGGATGCTTGCTCAAGTTTACAGGGGGGATGAGATTCAAAGCCTCTAGATGCTGTTAGCGACTGAGAGAGATGTCTGGAACGAAGAAATGTGGTCATCCTCCACCCAGGACACAGGTCGGGCTTCGGATGTCACTTTGGAATCGAAGAACTAGATGAACTAGAATCAAAGCGGCGCTAGCTAGCAAAATCAGGCAGAAAGACAAGTGGTTTTTGTTGATCTCTGCCCCCATAGTTATCCAGTAAAATGTGTTATGTACGCGGAGAGATCAACGGCAAAGGCAGTAAGTGAGGGCCCGGGACAGATATAGGCTACAGCCTGAGCTTGAAGCTTGAACCTCCGCACGAGTGGCTGTGTAATCTGGTCCAGCATCTCCGAGTCCGCAACTTCTTGATCATGAAGAGATGGACCGAGTGCGGCCTACCTATGTAACTTTGGAGGGTTTATCCAAGGATGCAAAATATCACAACAAAACGGCTCTTGAAGCTTGAAGATTGGCCTGGTCATTGCCTGGTCAGGTTCAAATCGGTTCAAGACGGTGGATGGCGAAGGTGCGAGAGGGTTCTTTATCCTCTTCATCTCCACTCGTCGAAACTTCCGCTTACCCACCGGATTGTAGGCCTTCTTCTAAAACCAACTATATTTGAAGACGTCCAATCTCTTCCCACTCAAATTCTCCCAGAAATTTTGCCCTCGCCGAAAATGTGACAGAAATTATTGCCTCCAATGTGAATATCGGTGTGTTTTGTAACAGATTTACACGTCGCGCATATATCTCATATGTTATACCAGATAACATTGACCTCACTGTGCTCGACATGTTCTAGGAGAAATATCTGCTGCCTATGATACAGCCCCTGCAGTCCGTCGAAATGTTAAGCGCTTTGCTCGCATCAGGCTGCAAATATTGTTGATGTGCATAGTAACTAGTAAGGATTGATAAATCCAGTTGATTTTTGCCTATTGATTTCCCGCTTCTCAGCTCAAGTCGTTCTTTCCTGTTACAGAGCACTCGTCCTCACAATTGGTGGCAACCCTACCCTGACCTAGGACATTGACAGCCAGCTGTTGTTCATGGCTTCCGAGGGCATCGCGCGGTCCATCTTTTCCTTTCGGCGCCAGGTGCCAATGTGAATTTAGGTTCCAAAAACCTCTGTCGCACTCGCACGTTTGATAAACGAGCAAGCTGAATTTCTACGCCGTCGTCCCTCTACCGAACCCATAATCGAGACTAAATATGCTTTGGACATCTCGCATCATTACGTCTAACTTCGAGAGCATGCATCTCGGGAACGCCGATTCCAAGCCGTTCTTCGATGCCATCAACAAACGCGGCAGCAAGCAAATCCTGTACATACATCCTAGCGTGCCCTATCTTAAGGTCAATAACACGCTCGTACCCCTTATCCTACCAGCAACATCGAGTTCTTGTCAGTCCTTATTGAGCGTCTCGATGCCCAAGTACTCATCAACTTCGCAGCTTCGAGACCGCCAGGACTTTACACTCATCCAGATAATCCATAATTTCCCCAACATCCATTACGTTATTCCTCATGGTATGTAGTCACATTGGTTGTAACTAAGCCGGCTAAACACACGTATCTTCAGTGTATGTTCATTGACAATCTTCGACAATGAGCGCTGAGCACCGCAGTGGGATGAAGCAAGGACAGCTGTCTTCACCATATTGACGGCTGGTTTTAGGAGCCTGCCAAGTTCACGATAGTACTAACAAGATAAGCGGTCCCCGGGCCGAACTCGGAATAAGCGGGGCTAACAAAAAGCTATGTCGGACTCTAAGGGTAAGCATACTTTTTACTTTTACATTTTAGTGTGACTTTATACCTGTAGCTTACCTATTGTGATCCTCTACTGAGGGTTGTCCTGATGTCGTGTTTGTACGGCACCCCAATGATAGAACTTCTCTGCAGTTTCAAGTTCCCAAGCCAAACCAAACATGGCACATTCAGATAAATGGTAAGTACAACGATTTGATAAACTAATGAAACAATATCAGAGCCGTCCCTGAGATGATTCACAAAGCTGTCAGGTTTACCGCTCCCAAACAAAAAAGATCGCTCACTAGTACAAAAGAACCGAAAAAACGCTTGAGTATTCCACGCGTGTCCAACAACTGGAACTCTCGCAGCTGCTCAGCGATTGACCAATTATTCTTCTTTATTTCGTCATCAGGGCCCTCTATATAAGCCGCCGTTCCCTCTTCCAATAGCTTCTTGAAAGCATCCTGGAGACGGCGACCCGCGTCAGTCTGTGGGATCGTTCTACCGATCTCGACCATCTCTCTTTGGATTTGGATGCCAGTGTACAGGGTTCTCAGCGCGGCGAGAGCCGCCCTTGTGAGGATGCTGTCGATGATGAGTTCTGCCGAGGCTCGCGTGTTGTCGTACCGAGTCATGTTGGACCCGTGATCCAGCATATTCTTCCAGAAAGACTTTTCCAGCTCCTTCTCGCGCTTTGCCACTGTCTCCTCGGGTTCTTTGCCCACCATTGTGGCGACAAGAACAACCCTCCAGGACCCTCCGACGCCACATAGCTTCTCGAACATCTCGAGATTTCTTTTTGCTGCCCCTCTCATTCGATTCTGAGAGATATCGTGAAGGTAGATAAGTCCAACGAGTGTCATCCCGGTTCTGTAGCTGGAAAAAACGTGGTGAGCTCTCGTAAGAATTGAGATGTCGCTGAAATGACAATTACGATCGAGCTAGCCAGTTCGCGATGCGTGTCAGCACCACCAAATCACCGGTTTTTGTGTCGTCGAAGCCAGGTGTGTCAATGATCACGATGCGGCGGTCCGGAAATATGGGGTGGCGAAAAAAAAAATGTTCGACATTCGCCGTCTGTGAAGTGAGGCTTTCGCCAACAAAGGCTACCTCTTCGCCAAGTAAGGTGTTTATGAACTTAATACCGAAGTGAGTTAATGAATGGCTCGCAGGTATTTAGACATACCTGGCTTTTACCAGATCCCGTGGGACCGATGACTCTGCTCGTTCAAAGTTAAGCCTTTTCCTGACGAATGAACAGACGGATATACGCAATGACGAGATCAGTCGCTTTAAATTTGAGATCCTTAAAGGAATCACTTCCGGTGACTTCCTTCTTCTTGTTTATGAACCTCATCATCTGCGATAGAAAGAAGCTAAAGGAATGAAGGAATTTCGGTTGTGAGCTTTGAGAAACTCGAAAGACTCTTCGTGTACGTTTCGAGGGGAGGCGAAAAGACACGAGGTCTGCATCATAACGTTTAATATTCTGCACCTAAACCCCGTGTTTAGACACGAGGAGCGACCTGCCTGTGCTGAGCGCTTAAATTTCTGTCATAGGGATGACAGTGTGGGAGTGAGACGCATCTTGAAACGAAGGGCTCAATTTACTTGAACGGGGCAAAAGGTCAATCTAAAGGAACGAAAGAATTTCGATTGCGAGCTTTGAGAAATGCGAAAGTTGGCCAACAATATTTCGTTTGAATTTCTCCACCATCAATCATCTCAGTCAGATATGTGCCGGGCCAAACCAAGGTATTCAAATGCAGTCAACCCGGTGATACAATGAACAGAATCAAACGATATCAGAGGGACCGTTCCTGGAATGTAAAGTTGTCAGGTTTACCGTTCCCAAACAAAACAGATAGCTCACAAAAACGGAAGAAGCGCTTGAGCCTTTCAGAAAAGGACTGCTTAACGATTGACCGAATATTTATTTTGTCGTTGGGGCCCCTTGCCTTTCCTATATAAGCCGCTCTCGACTGTTGGTCCCTCAGCTCCTGAGAGGCATCGTGGAAACGGCGACCCGCCGCAGTCTCCTGGATCATTTTGCGGGTCTCGACCATCTCTTCTTGGATTCGGATGGGGTCCACGGCGCTCACCGAATGCGCCTTTGTGAGGATGCTGTCGATGATGAGTTCTGCCGAGGCTCGCGTGTTGTCGTACCGAGTCATGTTAGACCCGTGATCCAGCATATTCTTCCAGAAAGACCTTTTCAGCTCCTGCTCGCGCATTACCACTGTCTCCTCGGGTTCTTTGCCCACCATTGTGGCGACAAGAATAACCCTCCAGGACCCTCCGACGCCACATAGCTTCTCGATCATTTCAAAATTTCTTCTTGCTGCCCCTCTCATTCGATTCTGAGAGATATCGTGAAGGTAGATAAGTCCAACGAGTTTCATCTCGGTTCTGTAGCTGTAAAAACATGGTAAGCTCTCGTAAGAATTGAGATGTCGCTGAAATGACAATTACGATCGAGCTAGCCAGTTCGCGATGCGTGTCAGCACAACCAAATCACCGACATTTGTGTCGTCGAAGCCAGGTGTGTCAATGATCACGATGCGGCGGTCCGGAAACATATCGTGGGGGAAAAAAAAATGTTCGACATCCGCCGTGTGTGAAGTGAGGCTGTTGCCAACAGAGGCCACCTGTTCGCCAAGTAAGGTGTTTATAAACTCAATACCGAAGTGAGTTAATGAATGGCTCGCAGGTATTTAGACATACCTGGCTTTTACCAGATCCCGTGGGACCCATGACGCTGCTCGTTCAAAGTTAAGCCTTTTCCTGACGAAATAAACAGACGTATATACGCAATGACGAGATCAGTCTCTTTGGGATCCTTCAAGAAAAAGGAATCACCGGAAGTGATTCCCTTCTTGTTTTTGAACATGGTTATCCGCAATAGAAAGAAGCTAAAGGAACGAAGGAATTTCGGTTGCGAACTTTGAGAAAAGCGAAAGACTCTTCGTGTACGTTTCGAGGGGAGGCGAAAAGGCACGAGGTCTGCATCATGACGTTTAATGATATTCTGAACCTATTAAACCTCGTGTTTAGGCACGAGGAGAAGCGAGGAGATCTGCGTGTGCTGAGCGCTTAAATTTCTGTCATAGGGATTATGGTGTGGCAGTGAAACGTAGCTTGAAACGAAGGGCTCAATTCCGAGTTCTATTAGAATAATAGAACGAGGTCCAGGAGGCTGAATTCACGGGGACGCCTGTCTCCGGGAGAAGACTTGAGACGCCAGTAGTAGCCGATGTCTCCATCAATCCCTGAGCGCCAATCAAGCATGTCCAAACAATTGCTTTTCCTCTCCCACCACCACCGCCACCACCGCCGCCGCCATTCAGAATACCTCAACCAACGGCGAGATTGATGCCGGAAGAAGGAACGGTGGGGGGCAGGACAAAGACAGACCCCCAGGGGAGAGCCGCCAGGTCCAGCCTGTGCACTGACCACCCTACCCTAGCTCACGGAAAATCTCGCCACGCCACCAGCGACACTCACTGTGGCACACCACACCAGCCCGGCGGTAGACGCATCCGAGGAAACGCGCCCACGCAGCGCCAATGGGCCCTCGCCGATGCACC
>JABCKH010007745.1:0-35853 GCA_018851285.1 Lyophyllum semitale | reverse complement strand
AGCAAGCATTACTATATACGCAGAATAAGCAATCCGTTGCATCTCTAGATAGTAAAAGGTCACTACACGGGGTAGTTGAATGCATCGACGCCGATGATTGTTCCGCAATTCTCGAAAAAAGAGTTAGCTCGCATTTGCTTTTTTCCTGATGTGAGATCGGTATTTGCTTAACTTTTTTGTCCTAGTCCATGTCCTGCCCTTACCGTGCAGTTGCCGTGACTCAGGCCCAATCAGATGTGCAGCACGACAATGCTGAACGCACGCTAACCAATGGGCCTTGTGGCATATTGGAAACGCGCTCGTCCTCCATATGCACCTTAATCTACATACATTCAAATTGTGCTGGGGGTCCCTGCTCGAACCTGGGCGGGGCCACTGTGACGTTACAGGGCCACCTATGAATGTTTTTCCTCCACTCCGTCTCCGTCACGCGCTCGCACTCCATACTTAAATAACATCGCGCGGGAAATACCTGTTCGACAAATGTTCGACAAAGGGTGAGGCCATCGAGCCCTGTTCGAACCGGGGAGAGATCATCTCAGCTCGTCCTTACTTTTAAGTTTGGATCGAGGCGACTCAGACCCTCGTCATGACTGCTGAACGGAGTCGTGTCGCAATGACCTTGTGGCGTACTGGCGACGCGCCCGCACTCGATCCGATTGCAGATTCATCATGCAGGAGGACCCTGTTCGACCCAGGGTGAGGTCAATGCAAGTTCCATGTCCTATTTTTGCCCACCATGATTTTACAACTTGCATGTGCAGTGATCATCGTTTCCCCTCTCTCACAAGCGGAACGCACACGTTAAGTAATGGCCTCGTGGCGTATTGGGAACACACCTGCACTCCATTGATAATAAATATTACTCAGTATGTCGTGCGGGAGATTTCTGCCATTGCAATATCCCGACACTCCATTATTTTTGGGCCCCTCAAGCCAACTCAGATCCTCCGCCGCAGGCATGCCCGAAACGAGCTTGCGGCGTAGCGGAGACGCACCCACGCCCGATATTGGGCAGTGTCAGTAACACTTCTCTCTGCAGGTGACCCCTTGTTCGACTCAGGGAAAGGTCGAATCATGTTGGATGAGGTTCGTTTTCCCGCTCTGAAACGCACGGGTTCGTCCGCAGAGCAATATGTAGTTCCCTCGGGGTTCATATCAATGTGGGGATGATATTCACTGAATAGACGGACTTTAACTACTCACACCTCGCCCTCTTCTGCGCCCTAGCCCCCCCTCGACCGAGTTCGCGCGGCTTAACGAGAATCCATCAGACCGCACACGCAGCAACGACCTCGTAGCGTACCGGAAACGCACTCGCACTCCATAAACAGTTTTCTGTGTCTGATGCGGGAGATCACTGTAAATGCGACAAGCCCACTGCCCTATAAAGTGATGATCTATGCCTCAAGCTGACACAGATGCAAATCATGATCTCTGAACAGCGGTGGCATCTAACTACCTCGTGGCGAACCTGTGCTCTCGCTGAATGGAACATGTCGTTCATCCAGGAGACCCCAGTTCGACGCTGGGCGAGGTGAATTGGCTGTATCTGCAATACTGATTTTGCCCAGTACGATAATTTACCCTCTCACCTCATAGCGAACACAAGTAAAAGAACTTACACACATTAACCTGCCCATTCAGGAATGACACCCTTAACAAGACGTGTGATTAGGTACCAGACTGCCTCGGATGCCGGTCGGAAAAGAAATCAGAAAAGGAGCAAGAGAAGGCTGACGTGGGGGAACATTAGTACGATACTGTATACCATGGATGGAGGTAAGATTGCGTACTTGATTCGCCGCTCTCGTGGTTCAGAAGCAATTTCTTTGCTACACCCGTTGCCGGATGCCGCTCACGAAGCGGTAAAGACTAATCACGGCGAGTTTACTCTTGAGAGACATACTAGAATATCGTGAGTAACGATCCCGGGCCAAGGAACCGACTCACCCTTTCAAGGCTGCCTTAACACCCTGTCCTCGATGAAGTCCGCCCGCTCCGCCTTATGCTCCGAGCCAGAGAGCGCGAGATCCGGCTCCAGCAAGACGGAGATGCCCTGCTCTGAATTTGGCTGAATGTTGCATAGGGAGGGCTCGTGTTTAATGCGCTCTTGCCTGTAAGCCTGTCAATGGACATAGTTGTAGGCTGAGGATATACGTAGGAAATTCATGGGACAACTCACTAGCGGGTCTTCGCTGTCTTTATACAAACAGATCCAGTCGCAATATCACCGAGGAAATTAAGACACTGCTGGAGGAAGAATAAGAACATTTGATCTGATATATGGCAAAGGTGACATACAGGACACGAGTGGAAATAGGAGCTGATGGGTTCTTCGGAGGAAAATATGCAATCCAAGACGACCCAGCCGCTCAAACCACGCAGATGATAATAGACGCTACTGTAACGAACATGACGCCTCCAAGTCTCGCATCCAATCAGACGCTGGATTACGGCGTCCTAGATACTGATATAGAGAGATGTTGTTAGACTTGATCCTGGGAACTGTAGACGTCGAATTACTGACCTCTTAGCTGCACAGTTGCGAGAATGGTAGGCAAACGAACGCATCCGACCGCGTCCTCCGAATCTACGGTGCAAACCAATCATCCTTCGTCAGTTTTCTACAGTTCATTCGCAGTGTTTCCCCACTCACTGGTCTCGCTATTGTTAACTCCTCAAACTTCCCGTGAAGATAGCACTGCGCACCAAACTCGGGACAAAGTCCTGTCCTGAGATCCGAAACGAGCGTTCTCGGAAGACGTCGGTCATAGATAGGCCTATTGAGGCTCGTCGGGCAACTGGAGAGATGGGAGGATCTGTATCATGAGAGGGACTCATGACTAGCGATGCGAGACAGCACTGAGAAAAAGCATGGATAAATTGGAGGATAAAAAGGCAGTGGATATCTGTTAACTGACTTGAGCATCCATTTGCAAATCGCCAGTCAAACATCATGAAAGTTGCTTGAAAGGCGCGCGTTATTTGTACACTATGGTGTACAAATAACGCGTACCTGATTGGGCTCATCATCCCAATTCCTCTGGACCTCTTTGGCTTGTTTATCTCATATTCGTGGGCGTGAAAAAATAAATCTTTGATATAGTCCATATTTTTACGTCGCTCCAACCCCCTGAACCACTATTAGAAAGCTGCCAACTGAAAGAGTTCTTGCGCTTCCCAAGTGTTTCCAGTTAAAACGCCTCTACATCCCAGAGAAACAGCTCAGGGAGACCTTTACGTCGAATCCTGCAGCTCTATCAAAATTGCCATGGAATTTATACAAACAGTGGCGTTCCCCGCTGAAGAACAGGTGGGATATTGGTACTCTATCGCGTCGTTTGTCCCTCGGTTTGAATCTCACCTCCTTTCTGCACTTACTACCTCCGCTAGTCATGCCACAGCTATGCAGTATTGCTCCAGAAGTATTCCGCGATCATTAATGTACGCATGCCTTCGATTCAATCGTGTTTATCAGATATCATGCCTCCAACCTTGACCACTGAAATACTTCCAACATATCCTCGATTTGCATCCATGCGCTCGCCCCTGAGTCGATATTCACAATCTCTCTGTGATGGAACAGTTCACTTGTGTGGGGGACCCCAGTTCTACGCTGAGCGAGGTGAATTGGTTAGGTGTATCAGTACCATTGCTATTAGAAAGCACTCATTTCTGAAAATGGTATTTGGGGACGTACGACGGCCAATAATCCCAGCGGGTTAGCTGAACGCCGGAACCTTCGAAAAGGGCTGCAGATTACGATGATTGACAAAATCGACGTGACACCACGTAGATCGGTTCATGGGGGCACACCGCGGATTGAACGCGGGACCTTCAGAAGCATGAACCAAATGTTTGTTACTTCAGCCTCCTGCTCTCTCAACCGAGCTATGCCCCCCATTAGACAGGTGTAGGAGGCAGGTCCTGAGTGTCTGTGTCCAGGCAGCGAAATGGGCCAGAAGCGACTGGACGGAAGGGATCACGGAGTGAACCGACAGTCGCGAGTTAGAAGTCGGAAAGCAGGACAAGACCGAGGTGTCATGGGATGACGATGAGAGACAGTGGAGCACAAGATACAACTCTACATATAGAAGTAAGATGGCACCAACATAGTATGCTGGGACCTTAGCTAGAGCGGAACTATCGCGTCATAATCACGTATGTTGGTAGCGGCAGACCGAGCAGGAGGACTCACATACTGTACTAATGTCGATGTCCACTAGCCAGCTTTTCTAGCACGCCTGAGTGCTAAACCCGTCGAAATTCTACCTGGCCAAAGCGGCCGGCCATGAAAAATGTAGGGTCGTCATCATGAAGTACACTGTTAAGGGAGGGGTATGTCTGATGGGCCTTCCTGAGTGAGTGGTGATGTCGGAAGGTAGAAATGAAAAATAATAAAACCAGTCGTCCCATTATTCGAGACCAGAGTAGATAGTGAGGATTCGAGAAAAATTCCAGTGACGGCAACAATTTCATCTGACCCACTTGCGATCTTTCGCATGCTGTGTTGAGTCGTCAGCTTGCGCAGCCCGGCGATGTTGCAAACCGACTGTCCGATGTCACGGCCTCAGGACATACGTTCTCCGGGATACTAGATAGTTTAGCACATATACGTGATCATGAATTGAATGGCTCATTTACGCTCGGGCGCCGAAGCGTGTCAGCAATCAGGCTCCCAGTCACCCTATCGATATATGGAATATGTTTGATTGAGTACGAGCGCGCGCGAATTAGGTAGATAAAGAAATACAGGCGAGAGCGCGATTCCATAGATTGTACGGAGGAAAATGAAAGTCCAATAGGGAGGGCATGTCTCCGAGGTAGGGAGAGCGGGTAGACTCAAGATACAAAGAGCGAGCGCATGAAATAAAGGAGATACGGCAGGTCGAAGTCCCAGGGTTGAATTGCCCGGTGGCGTCGATGCCTGTATCTTGATCTACAAGACTACCGCCGTGTGATCTTGAAATACAGAATGGCGATGACAAGGAGGATAATGAAGACGGTCATGGCGGTGAGTACTATTCGGTTCTTGTACATTCTGAATAACGAGATGTAAGTCATCGTACATTGATGATCCGAGCCTAGGCAACGTACTGTGTGATCATTTTATTGATCGTGCCGGCGGAGCGGTCGATATTCATGTCCGCGCTTCCGAGCTAGAGCAGGTAATGTTAAGCTTTATATTCCAAGACGAGCAGCCACAACACACGAAGAACATAGAACGGGCGTAGATGAGAAAAAAGACTCACCGTATCTCTAGCATTCTCGATCGTCTCCCTCTGACCCCTCAAACTCCGCAGAATATCCGCCCCTTGGTCCTCCGTTTCCAGAGCTATCCGATGCGTATCCTTCAGGCGCCTCTTCCCGTCCTCCAGCGTGTGCGACGCCGAAAGCAGCCGTGTCCTGTCACTTCGCTCGCCATACGGGTCATCCGAGCTCCCCCCAGCTCCTCCACTCCGCGCAAGCAGCTCGGTCCGCGACTGTTGTGCGTGAACATCCTTGGCAAGCTTCTTGTACCGTGTGAGGTCGGCCTTGGCCTGCTTGAGCCGTGTATGATAGGAAGCTTTGATGGATTGTGGGATGCCTTGGATCTCGACTTCGAGGGCGGAGACCTGAGCAACATCGGAATGGTCGGAATGTTACGGAGTAAACAAAGGTTTATTAGACGTACGATGTCGTCTGCATCGTCGAGCTCAATCTCTACCTTCCGTAAGGCGGCTTTGCGCTGTTCTGAGCATTGTTTGAGGTTATTACTTCAACACTGGCAAGTGGCTGCGCACCTCCATTTCCACTGATTTCGAGCTTCTCCTTGATGCTGTCGACGACGTGCCGGAAGTCGAGCTCGTAGGAGTCAAAAAGCGCCGCAGGTGTCTGGTCCATCGTTAACGTGTGCTCATTGCTGTTGCGGACCATGAGCAAGCACGGAATTGTATTACATAATCAGGCCCGCAGCAACGTTGATCCGGGACTGGGAAGGGACCGGCACAGAACTCTTTCCGCTCTCTCACCGCCTCGGTTTTCGCAGCCGTTTACAGCGATTCTCTTGATTTCTCCTTGCTTACTGGTGATCACAATGATTGCCTGTGTAACAACTGATCGTGCCCCACGTGGAATCTTTACAATCCGGCTCGATGATTCACCGGCGGGCGAGGAAGTCGGCATTCACGGCGGTATAAAGAAAAGATCGTTTATGAGGATAAGCTTGGGATAAGCCAGTAGCACAAAAGTCTTCTTTCTCACCCCCTCACTGCCTTTGCGCACGCGCCATGATCTCCTTCTCGTCTGTCGATCTACTGAACGCAACTCTAGAAGGCTTAGGATCCACCTCGTACCGTACGAAGACGTCCACTGGGTTCCGCGGGCGTAAGACCACCAGTCTAACGGCGATTACTGGCACTGAGCAGCGCGTTGTGGGCGGGATTGACTGGCGGGAGAAGGATTTCGTCGTTCTGGGCAAGACCTGGGATTTACATGTGTTAAAAAGCCGCCCTGCGGGCCCACCGAATACGTGCGTACCGCCCGTTATAGATATTGTACAACCCTTGACTGAACCTTCGACTGCGTTTGTAGGTTGCGGATCTGGCATTGGGCCGGTGGAGATTATATAGTCAACTTGCGTGGAAAACAGTGGACGGTATAGCTTTCGCATCCTGTGGTCGTTTCGCTGGGACTGATCTGTTTTTGACGCAGGCGATATCAGCGAAACAGCTCACGCCGCTGGTGACGCTCAGCCAGAGCGTCCAACGCATCTTCAAAGCCTCGCAGCCCGCCTCCATCATATTCCACACCGAGCTATCAGAATCAGCCACGATATTCTTCCTTCTACTGATGATCTTTTCGGAAGTCCGCTGGCAGGAGCAAGAGGCACGTGCTCTCTACTCATTCGCTTTCGCAAACCATTATCTGACCGCTCGCCATGATTCCAGGTGGATGGCCATCTTAACGACGGGCTCTCTGATTAGAAAATACCCATCGGCCGCATCTGAAAATGTACGCACGCAGAATGATACCCTCAGCTTTCTTTCCTTGCTTTCATGACCGCTCTGCGCTTTAATTTTATGGGCCAGATATGCCCCTAATATTCGTTTACTACCTGTACGCTTACTACGCAATTTTCATCCACATGCTTCTTCAACTTGCTGCGCACACCATCCACGACTCCTCGCTGCAAACTCATTCGCCGCACATCATTCGCTCTTTTCGCTGCCGACGCTACTATTCCGCGTTCGCTTCGAAACATATCTCCAAGTATAATGATCCCCGGGTTCATCTACCTTCAATTGCGCTCGTCGGACGAAACACACTTGATATTTCCCAGCCTGGCGTCCTGAAATAATTTCACCATCTCGTGAATCCTCATCCACTCCTCTTCCATCGGAGTGAGATCCTTCATGTCCAATTCCCAGATCAATGAATATAGGTGAGGAAACAACCTGTCCAAGTATCTGGCAAGAGCGCTGGGCTCGCACGCAATCTTACCTATGACGTAGAGGTTACGCAATGGATGGGACCTCACGGGAGGAAGAGGAGGGAGGTTGGAAAGGTCGAGATGAATAACAACATCCTCGAGGAACGGCCACTGCGTCGCGAATGCTCTGAGAACAGAGAGACCGGCCCTTGGCGTCCTATGTATCGCGTTGATGTAAGAATCAATATGAAGTGACTTCATCGCTGACCACGAGCGTATCATGGCGTCGTAGTCTGATTCAGACGGATCAAGATATGCAAAATTGATGAAAAGGCATTCGAGCTTTCTGAGCTCTAGCAACGGCTGGATGATCGACATATCCTGCAACGGGATTACAAAAGGATCGGAAGCATCGTACAGCCAGAGGTGGGTGAGTGACGAGGACCACGATGTGAGAGCTGGCATGTGAAATACCCATGATTCCAAAGGATCGGTTTTTGGCTCCTCTGGGACTTTGATACCGATTGCGACGGCCACAAGAGGTGTCGCTGAAAAGTGTGCTAGGACGTCGCTCACGACTATCAGGGTCGCTGAGATCGTCAAGTCCCGCAACGAGTAGCTGACGGGATCCCGAACCGGGGTAAGTCGACCTTGTCCGTACTGAAAATAAATCGCCAACGCATTCAACGACGGGAGAAAAAGTATGGGGGCTAGTTGCCGCCGGTCAACCAGATTTATGTCACAGATTTCGAGGGCGGGACAGTGAGGTAGGTCTGCGATCCTTGAAGGAATGTTCCCTCGTAACGCCATGAATTCCAGGATTGGAGCATCGCATATCAAAGCACTAACAAACTCATTCTGAGCTTGCTCGTCACTGGGACGTGGCAAGTCCGTGAATATCCTACGAAGGCAAGGAGAACTAAACACAACTAGTTGCGGGCAGCACGGAGATATGTGTGACTGAAGTCGAGGTAGAAAGGATGTAGTTTGCATGTGGTGCGCGACGCGAAGGAGCAGGATATCCTCGAAGTCTTGTTTATTGTCATAGATAAGGACTCAGCACGAACGACAGTGAAGCAAAAGCTGGAAGGGATGCATCAGAGCTGTTTGCATAGCCTCGAAAGCCTTTTTGAACGAGCCATAAACAAACGTCCCCTGGAGCCGTTCCTCTGGGATGCGGAGGCGTTTCGACTAGAAGAGCAGGAACTCTTTTCAGTTGGCGGCTTTCTGGGACGCAGCAGTAGACTTGGAGGGTTGAAGTACACTAGGAATACGTATTATAGCGCGCGAATACGAGATGAAGGAGTCAAAGAGGTCAGCGAGGTGATTAGATGACAGAAGCCCAATCAGGCACGCGTTGTTTGTACACTATAGGTGTACAAACAACGCGCAGCGTCTTGCAAGCAAATACCTGATACTAGCAAGTTGCAAATGGATGGCGCATTCTATTTCAAGCAAAGTCAGTACACAGGCTTTTTCTCCTTCATCCTCTCCGTGCATATTCTCAGTGCCGTCTCGCGTCGCTGGTCCCGGTCCTCCTTCTCCTTGGATAGTCCCTCTAGCGTCCTCCCATCTCAGTGATTCTCACCAGAATGCCCGGAGAGCCTAAATGGGCCTGTCTATGACCGAATGTTTCCAACTTTCTTCATCTATCGCACTTATTCTGGGATGGTTATCACCAGAACACTCGTTTCGGATCCCCTTCGGAAAGAACTTTGTCTTCGAGTTTGTTGTGCAGTGATATGCTCCACGGAGGTTCGAGGAATTAATGATAGGCTAGCGCTGAGCGGCGGTGAGTTAGAATAGCTGTGAAAGGACTGTACCAAACTGACCTTGGAGAGATGATCAGTTTGAAGTGTTGATTCACTAGACGCGGGAGGAGGCGTTTTACACCGTCCTTGTGTTGGTTTTTATGCCATTCTCGCGACTATTTTGCAGCCAATAGGTTAGGCCATCGACGTCACTAGTGCCTAAGATCATGTCTGACAACATATGCAATATATCAGTGCCTAGAACGGCCGTCATCCAGCGTCGGTTTGAGTGAAGATGTGTTCACGTTCGCACACGAGTGCGCCTGTCATTAAACTTATCTCCTCCTTTTGGCTGCTGGTTAGGTCAAGTCGTCCATAATTGCCATCCCCGCCGTCGCCACCGCTAGCTTCTAATTATAACAGGGTCTGTACGACGCTTTCTTCATAAAAGCTCTTCTCTACGATTTCTTTGATGATATTCTGATCGAGACGACCGTAGAACTTGGGATGAAGTGAAGCTTCTCACTGAGTTATCCCTTCAATGATTCTCTTGTATCTCTTGTCACAACGAGCGTTCATTTACAACAGGTAAGAGCGCGCTTTACTATGCAACATCCGGCCAGATTCAGGGTAAGGAGTCTACGCTTTGAGGAGTGAGATCTCACAGGCTTACATCAAGGGCTATGGCCACCTCTCGTGCTCGAAGGATCGAAAGAATGTCCTCCCCATGGACTCCAAGGTTTTTATCGCCTGATGGCCTGTTCTTTATCACTGCGTCTCGCAGGAGTTGAAATAGCAGATTTGCCGCGCTGCTTTTAATCCATTCTGCATGAGCCGCCACTGCCAATTCACCCAGATATTAAGATATCGCCCTATCACACGTCGCTCAGTGATGACGGGTGCTCGTGAGTCCTCACGTATGTTAGCCATTGAGCCTCGAGCCTCATATCACCTATAGGGCCTAGCAGTTATTGAAGAGGCGACTTCTGCTAGGCTACGACCACATTCTCTTCGCAGTGGTGTGACTAATTACCTCTGTCAGCTCACACAGGACAAGTCAGGGGTTTCTCCGGAGTCTTTGGTTCGGTGTGGCTGGATGCGCACAACGCTACAGCGGTGTTTCCCGCTAGTAAACGTCCTGAGTAGGCTAACCATTTTGCACGTTCTATTTCCAAGCTTACTCTGTGGGGGCTGATAACCGAAAGAGGTGGAGGAGAGCCAGACCTGGAGGGGACAACAGCGTCAGAAAATCAGCGGGATGGGGTGAGGTAGGTGTGATAACGTACATCCCGCATCATCTACCCGTCAAAGGCGATGAACTCCGTGAATTCGCAGTTTCATACCCATCAGGGAGAAGATGCGACTGTAGTCGAGCAGGAACTCCATGAACGCCGCCTCGACGAGCACGAGGTCCTAGAGGCAAAATCAGGGTCTAGATATGTAGGTATACTCACGAGATTTAGTACTGACTGAGCTACGTCCTACGGTAGAATGAATCAGATTCCTGGATAATTTGGTAAAAATGGAAATAGCGACTCACGCGGAAAGGATCGAAGGCGGCTGACAATTTGCTATTTCAGCTCCTGCGAGACGCTGTGAAGACCAGGAGGCGTCAGGCGAGCAAGACTTCTGATAATCGTATAGAAAGTATGCGGAGGGGTAAGAAATCTGTGAATGACGACGGTAGTAACGGGAAAATCTGCAGAACGCACCAATCGTATGATCCGCCTGAACCCTAACTTCTGGACCTTGACAGGCTGGGCGCCTTTCAGCGTATCGATCTCTGGATTTTGGGGGACACTGGACTTGGCAATGGAGCTGCTGCTCGAGCTGGCACGATCCACCGGCGGCGGCATCATTCCGCGTTAAATGTTGTTCATGATTTTCCTTGAACCACTGATACACGGAGGGGTCAAACTCGAAAGGATTGTGCACGACAAAAGGAGATAAGCGTACCCTGATGAGGAATTTGAAGGATTGTTTAGGATACCGCTTCTGCGTCTCGCAGTCAACGTATGTCACACCAAATCGAGTCGAATAGCCATCCGCCCTGCCGAGTGAACTGTGAATAAAAAAACAGAGGATATTCAGCCACAATCGCTCACCATTCGGAATTGTCCACGAAGCGTGGAGATCTAGCGTTCAGATTAGAGCGAGATAGAAGAAGATGAAGAAATTTTACTTTAGTTGACACGATCAGTGTCCACGAGCGCCTGATCAAGCGGAATGTCATTTTCTGCTTTGAAACCGTTTTCGGTCACGCTGGAAGTCGAGTCAAGCCATCAATCGGGGAGAGGACATTTGCAACAACTCACAAGATTGGTGTCTTGTATTTCTGGAGGGAAAGATTAGTTCGTTGAGGGTTGAAACGATTACGATCGACATACTTTCCCTGGTGAAGTTCAAGTATACTATCCCCATGATTTGTCCGCCGATAGTAGTTGGCGTTCAAGGATAGGACATCCTCATGTTGACTGAGCCTCGCGTGCTGGGCCAAGGAAAGGGCGCCAGAGTTACGCCGCGGGTGGGAAGGTTGGAAAAGAATCCCAAATGTACTTAGTAACAGATGCTTGATAAGAGAAGTCTGGTGAAAATCGGCCGGAACAATATCAAAATGCGAGTTTACCAAACTCATCTAGGCTAGGCGCATTGGCTGATTGCATTGAAGCTAGGTGGGTATACCCAGAGTCGACGGCAAGTTGAACGGATCGCAAAATCAACAAAATTTCATCTCTATTTGTCAAACGCACTTGTTCCAAACACCCGGCGTTTCTGCTCACAACTCTCATCCAGGTTTTTACTCTTAGTGCTACCACAGCGACGCGGACAAGGTGAGTATTCCAAGCTATCATGCGGTAGAAATACGGGTTGGATCTGATGACTATGATTAACCACAGAATCATATCATGACAAATCTGTCGTCTCGCAGCTCGACTTTCTTCCGCCGGTTTTCATAGAGACGATGTACGTCCCATTTCCAGCCCTGTTTCTCCGCTCCGTTTCTGACGTGTTTGACATAACTTGTAGCAGCCCACAACACCGACGTGTATCACCCGCCCGACGTAGGAACCCACGACCCCCGAGGCTATACCCACAAGAGGCCACATCCTTCTCTGCAGCCTTTCCCATTGTCAATCCGTCTTGGCCTCCGCTCTGTGGTGATGAACTGTACCTCCTAGTGCTGCGAAAATCAATTAGGGCATACATTTGGGTTGAGGTGCCGTCCTCAAGTGTAACGTCGGATGGGACTTAAAATGTAAGCATCCACCGATTTCAACATCAGCAGGAACATCTATTCATATACGTTTCGCGTCTCACAGGTTCAGTACCATGACCTCGCAAGATTCAGTTCATCAGAGACGGCGGTTGGAGCTCTGGATCTCTTAGAGGCTTTGTATCCAAATTTTGGGATTTGGGAACGAAAGGGTTAGAGGAGGGGGAGAAGGTGGATAAGAAGGAGATGTTGAGGTCAGCGGGAACGATATGCTACTGTAAGACCGTTTTTGTTTCCTTTCATTCGTTATTAACACCCCGCCATTCTACGTCAGTCAATTCATACACGTCACCTACCTCGACTGCAGCACGAGCCTTATCCACGATACCGGAGTACGACTGTGATCATCGGCCACACCAGAAGTGCTGGCACATGGAGCCTGGCCTGGATAGGTCTCTGGGTGGCCTCCTGGATTCTTGTAAGAACGTCCGACTGATCATACCTTCACGTAATCGGTGGGTGCCGCCCTTCTTATCATTTTGTTCTCCTTCAATGCGGAATTCAACTCCATAGGTACAATACCTGCAGAAACGCACAAGATATCATCAGTATACTCGGAGACGGTGCAGGACGTAGATGACGTGTTCGAAACGAACATCAAACTTCCTGTTAGTTTGAATTTACTATGCCCCGTGAGCGCCTATCTCTCCCGCTATGTCCCGGTTTTTGACGTTGATCTTGTCGTCGTAGATACAAGTATGAGTATGGGCTACTGCTAGCGCATAAAGACGACATGGGGGGCGGGGGCGCGACGGTGGAGTATGAGCTTTTCGTTTCAGGTATGTATCTCACGCTGCTCGGGGCTTCGGTGGTGATTCGTTAATGAGCTGCTTTGTCTTCAGGCTCGTCCCATCCTACTCTCGCCGAGCCTCAAGATCGCATGCGATGCCTAGTTATTATAACCGATCGAACCTCCATAGATTCATGGTACATTCACCCTTATTTACTCTTATCCTGCTCTTTGGCTTACGAATTGAATAGCACCGCACACACGAAACGTCTACGTCTTTTTTCGCCGAAAACCCATCATCAAGCTCGTTGTAATTTATGACCATTCAATTCCTGGTCTTTGGCGCGCAGTCTTGTGTGCAGCCAATGAGTGGCGGGGCGAGAAGGGAGGTTGCGTTCTGTTAGAGGATGTATATGGTTTAAACAGCCAGAGTGGGTGATGATTTAAAGGCGGGTGAGCGATTGGGAGCACATTTGTTATCCAACAATGTAATTATCTATGTTCTATAACTATTTTTTTCGACGTCCCTCATCCCGATAACAACTAGTTCAAAGGGGATTTTCTGTCCAATAAAATGCTGAGGCGGCGGCGAAACGCTCTGGTCTCTTCGTCTTTTGAAAACCTTCTCGCGGGTTCAACTTGAAACTCAGCAAAACTGCATCTGAATCATCCAGCAATCGTCCACCACCACCAACATGATGGCGTTACTTCCACCGGAAATCGCGTCCGACATCCACAGCCTCAAGAATTGCGCTCTTGTCTCACGGAATTTCCGCCCACAGTGCTCGAAACTCCTATTCTACAACGTCTACTAGTACATTGAGTCACCTGCACAATGTCGCAGTCTGCACCGCGCACTCTCCACAGACGTCTCGCTTGTATCCCAGATTCGCTCACTCGAAGTAGTGTTCTTAGGTCTTCGATCTCTCCGCGAAGCACTATGGCACCACTACGGAAAGTGGGACCAAACGGAACTCACGTTAGCGCAACTCCTATCTACAATGCACAATCTGCAATCCCTCACACTGTGCTGCGTTTTCTGGGGCACGCTCAGCGCCGAACTGAGACACTCAATCTTCAATCTCTCTGTCCCATCTTTTACTCTCAAGAAATGTAAGGATGTGCCCGTGGGTCATTTCGGGCGTCTCGCTGCCTGATCGACATGTCTATCACCATACTGGGTGAGACATCCTGCCAGGCTATGAGACATCTCGAATCACTTGAGGTTACGGAGTCGCCGACATTCGGGCATATCATCACGACGCTAACGGATCCCCGTTCGTTGTTACTCAAGAGGTTGGTGCTGGACGAGACTGGCGATTTTGCAAGCGCTATTTTAGGTTTGGCTGTAACGACACTTGAAGAGCTCGTGTGGAACGGCCTTAACGATGAGAAACATGGTGCGTATTCATGTATATCGTTCGTCAACAGAGTGACTAAGGTCCTGGTCATCTACTTATCTACTTATTGTAGGTCCATTCCGCAATATATTACCGACGGTAATTAAGCTTCCTGCTCTGCGCTCCCTAACTATCAGCGTCAGGCTTGCGACACGGGCAGGCCCGCACACGCCATACGAATTACGTGACCCACTCCTTCCCATAGCCACCGCGCTTTCGCAGGCCGCGCCAGGAGACTTCCCTGCACTTTCACATCTCGTGATCTACATCAAAATATGGGACCTCGATACCACTGGCCTACAGGTCGATATCGATGGGCTTGGTAGACATACATTCTGGCCTATGGTGGATGAAGCCTTAACTACGCCGGGAAAGTTTGGACAGCTGGAATGAGTGACGGTGGGTGTGAAGATTATGTTCAAGTTGGATCCCAACATGTCTGAGCGGCGGCTGCCACGGCTCCACGAGAGGGGTTTGTTGGTAACGGAATTTATGGGAAATTAAAGATGCTAGTACGTCTGTTCTTTATAGGCCTAGCTTCTCGAACCTAGATTTGTTTTAGCATGCAGTAGAGGATTCTCGTCACATCCATAGCACGAGAAAGTGTCCTAGATGTGTGACGCATTTTTAGCGATACTGAGCAGCGCCAGTTTACTGCCGCAATACAGGTTTGGTATGTGTTCGCAAGGAGTCGGAGTTCTTGGACCGCGAGGAGGTCGATATTTTGTCCAAAAATACGAAGGATCTCGAACGCGAGACGGTGCAATCTAGCTGGCGTAGTACGACAAACTCCATTGGATATATACGTCACTCGTCAAGAGGCTAATCCAATAACATGATTTTATTTTACGCACTACGTTGTACAAGGGGCTGCCAGTTTCCTGCCGCGACACAGGCTTGGTATGTATTCGCAAATTTACACTCCGAGTCTAGTGATTCAACAAATAACGATGCCGCAACGGAAATAGATGCCCGCCGAAGGTGATGGAGATGCGGTACAGCAAATGAATCGAAGTGGGTGGGGTATACATTGTCCTACATGTTACAACTGCGTAAGAAAATAAATAGATAAGGAGCATAAATACGACAACGAAGCAAGGAAACAATATGAACTGGGCTGGAAATAATCCATCGGAGGTCCCACCGAATTATACTCTGGCGGTTGACCCTGCGGATCATCAACAAAAAAGGTGCATCTTCCGTCGCGGCAAGTCGCAGTGATGGTGTTCAGGTGCGGCTTGTAACTCAGCACGGCCGACGTCAGCACCATCGTCTTGCTCAAGAACGCGACTGACGTATCTGTGGACCACCCATGAGAAAACGCATCACAGCGCACATATAGAATGCGGGCTCACCTCCGAACTGTTAACAGGAGAGTTCCCCGCCATCAGCTCGTATATACACACTTTGATAACCCTGAAGGATACAAAAGCCGTTAATATTAAGCTTGCGGAAGGGAGAAGGAGAGGTGCGACGTACGTTTCGCATCATCTACCCGTCAACGCCGACGAGCTCCGTGAATTCGCGGTTCCATACCCGTTAAGGAGGAAGTGCAGCCGTAGTCGAGGAGGAGGCGCTCCGACGACCACGAGGTCCTGGAGGCAAGATAAGGCTGGAGCAGAGCTAACACGAGTGAGGATACTCACTAGATCTCGCCATGACTGAGCACGAAAATATCTGGGTAAATCGGTAGGAGTGGAGATAGCGGTTCACGCGGAAAAGAGTGACGATGGCTGAGAAATCTGCTGTTTCAACTCATGTAAGACGCTGGAACACATAGGCGGCGTTAACGAAGAGAGAACTTGAGAGTCTATGGGGAGGACGTACTTTGGATCCCTTTGGCACGAGAGGCGGCCACAGCCCTTGATGTAGTTGTACGCAGGGACGCTTTGTACTGTCTGGGAAGCTGCTCGTTGCGCGAGACATTGTGAGGAAGAACATGTAGGTCTGCGTTCGCCATGGGCAGCACTGTCCGGCGCGGAAGCTTCTGTTGAGCTCTCACCGGCGGCGTCAGCTGGCACTGCGGTTGCTGTAGCATCGGCGCTGGAGTCAGTGGCAGTTATTAAGTCCGCAAAAAGGTTGGGCTGTGGGGCGCCGTGGCCTGGTTGACCGAGAGGAGTGAGCGGAGGCGAAAAATGACTATCTATCCTGGGCTGCTAGAAATTAGCTGCGAAAATGCGTGCTCTGTTAGCGCACGGTAAAAACGTGAAATTAAAATGACATGAACCTGAGGACCGAAAACTCATTCCCCGGCGTCTCTTCTTGGTACAAAAAAGTGGAGTTGTGGCATGCTCATAGGTCACGCAAAATCCGTGGTCGGGTGTAACAGTTGAGGCACCTGATAGACGGTCATTAAGCCCGAATGACAAGTTGAAAAGATGTCGAGAGCATACCTGGCCCAAACGCAAATTACATGTATACCCAGTGAAGCATTAGTAGTCTTTGGCCCTAGCTCGTCGTGAAAGATGTCCCGTTTTGTGCTTAATGCTACGAGGGTCAGCACACGAAATCAACCCAATCAGAGGTAAACACACCAGCTTGGGCACGGCTAGCTCGGGCCACAAGTCGTATCAGCGCCTCAACAGTGCCTCGAGTACAAGCAAGCTTCTTCGTCGCCTCTCCTCGTCAGAGGCTTGTCATTCTGAATCTTCCGTCCATCGTTGCCCTGGGAAGCTCCCCGCAGTTCGGTATTCGTCACAGAGGAAGTCGAAGCAGAAGCCGCTTGCCGTGCAGCGGCACACGCAGCATAAGAAATAAAGTAGGTAAGGGCTTAGGGCAAGAGACAAAAGAAAGGACCCCGAAAACTCAGGCCATGAAATGACGTCGAGACCCCGAGTGGACCTGGCCACAATGTGTATGTCTGTCCCGCTCTTCGAACTCCACCTGGCAGAGCGCTTAGCCTTAGTATTCTTTCAACAGATGGATTTTCCTCTCTCTCGTTGAGCGGCCGTTAGGTTCTATCGATGACCACGACTGTACACAGCACAACGCTGACGCCAGATTTTGTCCTTCAGTACGACATCGGCTGTTCTCGTTTATTGGTATCTGCATTCCATTTATCGAGTTCTACCGCTAAGAGATTAATGTTTATATCGTAGAACATGATTTTGGCTTCTTGGTAGGACTCGATCTTTGTCCCTTGAAAGGCATTCAACCTGAGCGGCAGCCAGCCTAGGTCTGGTATGAGGAAACGAGTGGGATGAGACCAGCTAACGTGACGCCTGGCACTGAATGAATGGTTCGGTCCTGGAGCTCGAGCACTTGTAAATGTGACTTCATTTGTTCCTCGGGAACTGGTGCTGCCGAGGTCCAGTTTCCTAGCACACGCTGTTGCGGCTTTATTCGTTTGTTCAGGCCTCGATACAGAGTCCTCAACGCGAACCTTATCGGCCCCGGTGCCTTGGACCTCGTATATTTGTTCGTCCTTCCGCGGGCGTGAAACTTCTTTCGCCCAAAAATGGTCCGTGTTGTGCTTTACCGAGCATCGTCTAGTTCCTGCTTTACCTATGTCTAACCAGGTTTGTTTTCAGGCGCACTTTGACGATTTGGGATTGAGACAGCGAACCTAGGGATCGTTAGATGGTTCGTTCGATTGATCGCGTGCGTTCGCTCGGAAACAATGCCAAAGCCCCCCAGTCTCGATCGGAGCGGCTTAAATCTGTTGCCTTCGTTCAACGTTCTACATGTACATCTGCTGAGTTTCCGTTCCTCTCCACAGGAAAAGCCGTTCGTCGCCCGCTTCCCGCCCCTACCCCGTACCCCGCCATATTGATGCTTCTCGGGGGATGCTGAACTTGAGGGCTCCTAGAAACCCGTCAAATTTACCAGTTATTGGAGTATTCCCGCACTTGACATCATCCATCATTCTCCCAGTGGTACCGTGTTATGAGGGCTAGCCATGATTCCCCTCATGCTTTCAGAACGGGCTCAACTAAGATGATTTTTCATCCTCGCTTATCTTGCACAAGCAGCATGGCGCAGTTGGAAGCGCGCGGGGCCCATATTGTCGTACTGGATTGATACACGGCTTAACCCCGAGGTCACTTGATCGAAACAAGTTGCTGCTACTGACCCGCCAGGACTTTCCCATTTTTTTGGAAGTGTAGCTGGCAAGAATTTATCACTGTCGCCGCATGAGGAGTGGAAGCGCGCGGGGCTCGAATGGTCGCTTCTTCCTGTTTCAACCCCGAGGTCACTTGATCGAAACAGGTTGCAGCCACTATCGAAGCCGAACATTTTTGTGTCTCGGATCCATCTATTTCGTCGCATACCTCCACATCTCGTGAGCCGCTCCGTTCATATCCAGCTACCTGCACATTCATTATCTAGAGTCTTTTGAGACCAAGGAATTGGCAAGCCATGGAATGAGCAGGTGTACGTCGAATCTTCGGTCCTTCAAAGAACACAGTTCTAGACCTAGGATAAACTATAATAAGCATCGATATGGAATTTTTCTAATTACCCCCCAACCAGAAATTTAGTTTCAGACCGCTGGTGCAGTGAGCAATAGTCAGATAACATAGATTTTGATCAATCAGAAACGATGTGTTTACGGAAGATGGAGAAAGGTTGCAAGAGCTCGAGGCGGTCAAAAACGATCCATTCCTGTCGCAGCCCTTCGATGTTCGTTACAATCCAAGACTCATCCATTGATACGATACGATGGTGTTAAGAACATATAAATATCCAAGTCTTTCCTGGTCTCGAGTAGGTACTCGATCGTGTGATATATGTAACGAAAGCACGGCAAGAAATCATACAAAAACGAAGAAGGATGCATGATAATCGTATGTATGGGTGGTATGGGAGGGGTAAGAAATCTGTGAATGACGATGATAGCAGCGGGATCTCGATATATTTAGTACGACCGTTCATCTACAGAACCCACCAATCGCGTTGAGGTATCGCGCGATGGTCCGCCTGAGCCCCAACTTCTGGACGCCCTCCAGCGTATCGGTCTCTGGATTGGGGGGGATGCTGGATTTGGAAATGGACGTCTCGCTGCTGCTCGAGCTGATGCGATCTACCGGCAGCGCCGGCGCCGTCAGCAGCACAGTGGTGGGGGCGGGCTTCTGCCCCAAAGGTTGTTCATGATTTTCCTTGAACCACTAATACCCGGCGGGGTCAACCTCGAAGAGGTGAGGACGACACAAGGAGATACGCGTACCTCGACGAGGAACTTGGAGGATTGTTTGGGATACCGCTTCTGCGTCTCATAGTCGACGTATGTCACACCGAATCGAGTCGAATAACCATCCGCCCTACCGAGAAAATCATTGAAAAAGGGACAGGGGATGGGCGGCCGCGTTAACTCACCATTCAAAATTATCCAGGAAGCCTAGAGATCGAGCGTTCAGATTAGGGTGAGATAGAAGAAGAAAAAGACTTACTCCACGGGAAGTAAGCTCTGACGTCGACACCATCCTCGTTCACGGCCGAAAGCAGTGCTGCGGTTGTACCTCGGAAGTAATTGACACGATCAGTGTCCATGAGCGCCTGATCAAGCGGCATATCATTTTCTGCTTTGACAGCGAAACCGTTTTCGGTCACGCTGCGGTGGAGTCAGCCATAGATCGAAGACAGGGCATTATGGAAAGAACTCACAAGATCGGCGTCTCGTATTTCTTAAAGGAATGATCAGCGGTTTGTCAGCGTTGAAACGATCACGGTCGACGAACTTTCCACAAGTAATTCAGGAGCTAGAGGTGAGATTAGAACGGCGAGTGTGGTCATCGGTCAACGGGTGCAAACGTACATGACGGAAACCTTGAGGATCTAATCATAAATCTGTCAATAAAGCGTTTCACGTGTCGTACGAAAAGGTCATACAGTCCTGAAGCCATGCACAATGAGCTGTCGGATAGGGTGTCCAGTGAGACCACGTCGTAGTTATGGAACATGTCGAACGTACCTTGTGTACCAAGCTGCGTGCCATCCGGACGTGTGAAGGTGTAATCGACATTTCCTTGGTATTCGTCATCCCCGCCAGCTCCTAAACGTACGCGAGCGTCAGTAGACGAAGGTGTCAAAGAAAGCATATGCACTGACTGGTAAGATTAGTCGTGTATGTGTTCATTCCGTAAAAGTCTGATGAGCCTTTCACGAGAGCTAGTTCGTCGGCAGTAAACTGGGGTAGTCGGTCTTGAAGGATTTCTCGCATGTACTGAGGATAATAGCCGAGATAAATCGGATCCTAGATTAACGAAGCCATAAGCACGAGGTATTGTCCCGCAAGAAAACCCCACATACTGCGTACCAACCTAAAATAGGAAAATTATATGGTCGACCTCGATCAGCTGACTATTTAATACAGTACAAGAGCGGTGCGTACCGATAGAAAAGTCGAGGGCGTGTTGAGCAGCTTCGATATCTAAAGGAAGCAACACGAGATCAGCAGAAGCACGATGCAGACGGGTATCCTCGGCTTCACTTTCGTGGTTGTCGTCATAAGGCATCTGCCAGTCTCCATTCAACGTGATGCCAATCTGCCCACCCTGCTTCGGCTTGAACTCTTCACGATAAAGCTTGACGACGTTGGCGTGCGAAATGATCAGACTGTGACCGACACTGAGAAGGGAAAGAAAATCCCAATCAGCTGCGCGTAGAAATCAAATCGCGTAGATATAGAATATACCCACATCCATGGCTCGGTCGAGGAGTTACCTTCTGGAGATCGTTGGCGGTCACTCGACCGCCCCGGTGCGAAAACGCCGCGGCCGTATCCTAAGACCGACACACACCATGGCTCGTTAACGGTCAGCCTGTGTTGTCAGATGCACAATCAGGGGGGGAGATAACGGGGGCACGGGAGGAACAAATGTACCAATGTTTGACGCGGTCCCCAAAACTTTCGAAGCAGACCTAAAGGGAGACGTGAGGATGGTAAGTAAGCCAAGGACGACCGAAAAGGAGAGGGAGAGGGTACTTTAGCGTAGCGTGTGTAGTCTTTCACAATCTCATCCTTGTTCAGCCATCCACCGTATCGGTCGTGAAGTGCCTGAGGTAAATCCCAGTGATATAGCGTCTGTTCAAGGATATGTTAGTTGCGGTTCGACGGCTTATGGCAAAGAAGTACTCACGACGAAGGGAACGATCCCGTGAGCAAGAAGGCCGTCGATGAGATCCGAGTAAAATTTCACACCTCGAGGGTTGATGGGGTCGTCACGGCCACCGAGGGGAATAATTCGTGACCAGGAGATAGAAAAACGATAGGACTTGATGCCGTAACTCGAGAGCAATTCGAGATCCTGTTTCCACAGCCTATACGAATCAGTGGCTACGTCGCCGTCCCTTCCATCCAGTGTCTTTCCAGGAAGTTTGGAAAAATCGTCCCAGATCGACTTCCCGCGTCCGTCAACCGCTGGAGAGCCCTCGATCTGAAAGCTGGCTAAAATGGAAAAGTCTTTAATCACAATTTGACATCTCGACAGGTGCGAACGAGGAGAGGAGGTCGAGTCGGCGGGTACAGGAAGGTGTACTCACCAGTCGCAAAACCCCATAGAAAGTCTGCAGGCAACTTGCGAGTGTGTGGGGCAGCCATGGCGTCTGGCAGAGACGAGAGTGAACGAGAACCTTGTCAACTTTAGTTCTCGCTCTTAAACCCGTTCAGAGATCAGGATACCCCGATATCACTGAGTTCCTGGTAACGTTCAATTATACCATCCCCGACATTTGTCCGCCGATTGCAGATGCGTTCGAGGCTCCGACTTCCTCATTTTGACAGTGCCTCGCGTGATGTTCCAAGGAAAGCGCGCCAAGGTTACGCCGTGGATGGGAAGACTGTAAAAGAAACCCAGGTCCCAAATGTACCAGATATCGTGATAAAGGCCGTCTGTCCAATCGGTAGTCTCAAGACTCATAAGCACCCAGAATGTCCCTCACCACACGTTTAACGCGTGAGTAGCGTATTTGAGCCTATTCAAATCCGTTCAGAAGACGCTCAGTGCAAAGTAGGCGAACAGGTGACAGGTGGAACCGGAAGATTGTCGGCGACCTGATTATTGATCGGAAAGTGATGCCGGATGGGGCCGGGATTTATTTATACCCACCTCCATCAGCCATATCTACGGCGTACAATTTTCAAGAGTCTTCTATCGCCAGTAGATAGGCTTCACACAAACCCTCAACTTACTTTACTCATGTCGTCTGGAATCGCCATTCTCGGCGCAGGAATTTTCGCTAAAGAAGGTGTGTTTGCGTTCAAAACAAGCCTCCGAATATTCTCCTGAATGATTACGTCGTCGATTAGCACATCTCCCCGCTCTCGCGGCCTTGGGACAGGCAGCCCCCGTTCTTAAAGCAGTTTATTCCCGATCTGAGAAGAGTGCGCGCGACCTCGCAGCCGCCGCCGCAGATTCCCTCAGCCTGAACGCTCCTCCTAGCGTCTATCATGATGGCGACAAGGCGACAGATTTAGATGCCCTCTTTGCACGATCAGATATTAACGCCATTATCATCGCCCTTCCCATCTCTCTCCAACCATCCATCGTCCTCAAAGCACTGGCCGCTGGGAAACATGTGTTGAGCGAGAAACCTGTGGCTCCTGATGTCGCTCAGGGATTAGACTTGATCAAGGCGTACAATTCGCAGTACAAGGAGAAGGGCCTCATCTGGAGGATCGCAGAGAATTTCGAAGCGGAACCAGGTTTCCGTGCTGCTGCTGCCGCCATCGCATCGGGGAAGATCGGGGATGTCATTTTCTTCAGGACGGTGGTGTTTAACTATATCGATAAGGAATCCAAGTGGTACAAAACACCTTGGCGTACGGTACCCGATGTACGTTTATTCTATTCTCTGCATCATCAGTACCTTACGCCCGCATTCTCTAGTACCAAGGTGGATTTTTGGTAAGCTCTAAACTTCGTAAAATCTCGACTCGCGTATTAATCCCACCCATTCTTCGGAGCGTAGCTAGATGGAGGCGTGGTACGTCGTATTTTCTCCCCTAAAACTCCTTTCTCACTCCATAATTTCTCCCCAGCACACCATCGCCGCATTGCGCGTCATGCTTCCCCACCAGCTCACCCACCTGTCCGCATTCGCTTCCCTAAACAAAGACTACCTAAAACCCCACGATACCATCAACGCCGTCGTCCGCGCTGGATCCCATTTCCACGGCACCGCCGAGCTGACATTCGCCTCGCCCACCCAATCCCGTCCCGTCGCCGATAACTTTGTGATTACGGGCACGGACGGTTGGCTTTCCGTTAACCAGACCAATGTCAACGGCACGTCCGTGTTCCGCGTCACGATCAAGTCTGTCATCAAGACTGAAGGCAAGCCCGACGAGGAGAAGGAGGAGGTCATAGAAGAGCCGGTGCAGGGTGTGAAAGCGGAATTGGCGAGCTTCTTCGACGCCGTGGCGGGGAAAAGTGGTGTTTTGGATTTGGGAGATCCGTTGGGAGCGTTGCGGGATGTGGCTTTCATCCAGGCTGCGCTCAATAGCAACGGTAACCCCGTCGACTTGACTGAATTAGTTCCAGCTTCGGTGTAGGGCTCGATCTCTGTATGGCCGCAAACCTTGCTCGGGATGGACGGGGAAGCCGGAATTCCATCGGAGGAATGTATAACATATGAACTAGGAAATCTTTACAATGATTTAAATGTAACCATCCGACACATCGTCTCGACTGAATATAGAGAGAGCTGATTTCCATAACTCGCAAGTAAAGTTTCTCCTAACCGTTGACGGAAAAAGTCTATCACTGATAAGCCTTCGCTAACGGCGGTGTCGGGGAACTGGGAACTGGGACCTAGGTAAGTATTCCGCAGGCCCGCCCTTATCGATCGAGCGTTCTGTGAAGGGGTATCAAATTCTTGGAGAGAGTAAAAACTTCACGCGAACGGAGTTCGATAGGAAAGATAGGAAAGATAGGAAGCTCGACAGTGAGCGATGGATATACGCATATACAAGTTGTTTACCAGCAGAATCAGACCTATCGCCGCGCAGAACATCTCCTACAGCCACGATAACCATACATATGTTTGATCCGGCCCAGAGCGGTAGTCAAATCTATACCAGTCAAGATAGGTCAGAAGAGGGCCAATAGTACTCACATCTACAGCGCCGCCGCCATCTCTTTAACATCATTGATAACCGCCATGAATCTCTCATACCCCTCCTTCGTCGTAATATCCGTCTCCCACCTTCCTGCCGGAACCGTATCAACCCCGCCCTCCATAGACGGCGCAACATACTCAGGATGCACGCGCCCAGTCGCTATATCCATGCAATAAAACGCCAACCTGTGTCCCATGATACTAACACCATGAAGCATAGGTACCCAAGGCCAAGTCGGGTTGGCATCGTACAAGGCACGGAATCGGGCTCTCGTCTGCGCGTCTGCGTCGATTCTGCTAGAGATATAGTCGATATGGAGCGAGGGGTTGATTTCGATGAAGAAGATGGGCAGATCGTGGGTGCCATTGTCATTGACGACATAGGTGACGACGAAATCGATATTAGGTCCACTGAGCGCCCAGGGAAGGGGATACTGCGGCTCGATGGTGAAAGTATCATCCGTGAAGCACACTGTATTGAGGATCTTGTCGTACACCCCGTAGTACTTGTTTTTAATGGCAGTGTCGTATGGGATGCGAGCGAATTGGTCGAGTATGCGTTGAGGCAACATGGTGGGTCGCTGCAGGTCGCTGCATCTGACAGATCGTTTGATCATTTTCAGTCGGTGATTCGCGACGTCAAAAATGCTGTTTGTTCGCCTTAACCTTAGCGAAAGCTGGTCATCGTGAAATACCAAAATCATTCCTTTCAAGGAAAAGCGCTGGATGGTGAAGATCGTCCAAGTAACGCATGAAGGCAGGATGGGGACAACAATAAGAATCAAACATTACGCAACTACTGGGTAGTTCACAAGAAAGGAAAAGCGCCAAAAGATACATCGTTCAAGTGGAGGAATGTCATTGCCAGCATCTACAATCAAGTGATAGATACACTATTGTGCCGACACGTTCCAAGAAAAGAAATCGTACATGCCGGATACTGGGAAGGAAAAGATGGAAAAGCGTTTCGTTTGCCGTAGATTCCGTGTCTGCAACATAAGTCACCGGGAAAGCAGCACGATGGAACCTAAACCTAAACCTTCAGCATGAGAGACGAAGGGGGGACCGCGTTGTAGACAACTCTCACACGTTTGGAAGCCGAGGTCTGTCCCCAGGCCGGGGCATTGGCGTTGATTCCGACTCCCGAGTCTGCACCATAAATCACCGAGAAGGCAGCGCGATGGAACCTGAACATTTAGCGTGAGACGAAGGTGGGGACGAGAATATAGACCACTCTCACAGCTTGGGAATTTCGGAAGTCATATGCATGAGGGGCGTTAGGAATCTTCGTTAGCGTAACAGCAGTCGTGGAAATACCAGCGGATGAACCGTCTCCTCGAAAAGCTGAGTATCCGTCATTGCAAATAAACGCTTAACTGCAAGGGGTGAAATGAGCTAATATTCCAAGAAAAAAAGGAAAATCCTACATGCGAGATTGTTTAGATCGATCTGAGGGAGAAACGGCTATTTCGGGGGCGGGGTAGGAGGCCCTGCATATATACTGAAATTCGTCAACAACGGCGCCAAATCATCATCAAACAGGTAGAGCTGTACCAAAGAGCCCCGACCTCCAAGGCGGGAGGCGGTTGCGAACTCGGAAGGCCAGGTACGGCATTGACAGTAGTCGGCACGAGGATCTGTGGGTTTGCTAGAACAGCAAAGAAAAACGTTTATGATTAACCAGGACGAAATAAGGGATCTTTTCACAAGCTGGGCTAAGCAGGGAGATCGGGACGGGGTGGGGGTGAAGATGGGGGCAGGCGAAGCCGAGATCTGTTCTCAGGCCTGGGAAGGAAAATCGGATGGAAAAGGATTTCGTTTGCCGTAGATTCCGAGTCTGCACCATATATCACCGAGAAAGTAGCGCGATGGAGCTTGAACTCAGAAAGCCTTCAGCGTGAGAGACGAATGGGGGGACGAGAATATAATAGACAATAGACAACTCTCACACGTTTGGAGCTGGATGTCATGGCCCATGGAGAGCGTCGAAGCGGTGTAAAAATGGACGGACCTGTTCTAGGGAAAAAGTCGAGTATCCGTCGTTGGAATAAACACTTGGCCGCAAGAATCATGCAACTGGCGGCAGCGAAACAGGGGGCATAGCTAAAGAGCCTGACCTCAGACCGAATTGAAGCAAATATAACATATTCACCTCTTACCATGGTAGAACCGCAACGCACCGAACAAGTCATGATGAATTGCATTCTGAAGTGAGCTGTCGAAAGTTCAGACTGCGTCGCCCGCTGAAGATGCATTAGGGTAGAAACGTAAAAAAAACCAACATTATCATCTCACCTGCCACCGATCCTCTCACTCGCCTCCTTTACCATCCCAGCATTGGCCTCCCCCCTCGGTAAACATATGGTAGGCTTAGTACCAAGCTACGTCGATCAAGAGATGCCCGAGAAGTGATTCCAATTGGGTTCGAGCTCGGACGCGTGCGATTTAAGACTTTAAGCCAGCGCCGCGAACGTGTAGAGAATAGGAGAGAGCAGAGATCTGAACCCGTTATAACAGGGTTAGTTAGCGTGAGACGAAGGTGGGGGGACGAGAATGTAGACGACGCTCAAATTGGATGCTATGAGTGGCGTCAGGAACCTCCGTTAACGCTTAACTACAAGACCTCAATGAACTTGACCTCAGATCGAATTGAACCAGATATTCACCGCTTACCATGGTAGAACCGTGACACACCGAACGACTCAACTACATCGATGGGGCGGTCCTGGTCAACACACCTTGGGAATTGGATGTAGTGGGCGTCAGGATTGAATGTTCGTTAGCCTCTGTCTGCAGCATAAATCACCGAGAAAGTGGCGTGACGCTGAACCTAAACCTTCAGCATGACACGAAGCTGGGGGGAGACGAGAACGTAGACGACTCTCACATGTTGGGAATTGGATGACATATGCATGAGGAGGGCGTCAGGTTTCTTCGTTAGCGTCACAGCGGTTGTGGAAATGCCAGCGGATGAACCCTTTCTGTAAAAAGTTCAGTATCCGTCTTTGGAAATAAACGGTTAACTGCAAGAGCTGAATGAGCTTGACCTCAGACCGAATTGAACCAGATATCCACCGCTTACCATGGTAGAATCGCAACGCACCGAACATCGATGGGGCGGTCCCAGTCAAGGATAGGAGGCTGGCGAACCCGAGTCTCAGGTCTGGGATCTTTGCGTAGATTCCGAGTCTGCACTGGCACCCATTCGATGGGAACCCTGAACCCCAAAACCTTTAGCGTGAGACGAAGGTGGGGAACGAGAATATAGACGACGCTCACACGTTGGAAATTTGATGTAGTGGGCGTCAGGACTGAATCTTCGTTAGCGTCACAGCGGTTGTGGAAACGCCAGTGGATAAACCGTCTCTGTGAGAGCTGAGTACCCGTCGTTGGAGGTGAATAGTTAGCTGCAAGGGGTGAAATGAGCTCGACTTCTGATCGAATTGAACCAGATATTCACTGCTTACCGTGGTAGAAACCGCACCCGAACGAGCTCGATTAACTGTATCCTGAAGTGAGCCATCGAAAGCTCGGATTGCGTGGCCCGCTGAAGATGCAGAATCAGCTATGCAGTTCACGAGAAAAAGAAAACCTCTCACCTACCGCCAATCCTCTTACTCGCCCCCTCCCCTCCCCTCCCCTCCCCTCGGAAAAGAATCCCGGATGTAGCCCCATCCTGATTCCAACCCCCTCAGTAGCACAGCGAACTTTCACGAACTAGCATTCAAGTACCAAGTTTTAAGTTACGGTCGATCAAGAGTAAACCGGGGCGTGAGGAGTGCCAATCGAGCTCGGCGGACGCGTGCGACTTGAGAGATCTGAGCCCGTTATGACACCGGCGGCGACTCGGATACCGGGATGAAATGAGGCAAGCGTGGACCGAGTTGGCATGATAGGCGAGGCATAGGTCCCTACAGCGATGGTTGAACGGGGGACGTAACGGAAAGTTGATAATCCAGAACGAGATGGGTGCCAGTGATCAAGTTTTTTTGCGGACAGGTGGCTATGCTCGATATTTGTCGCCCCTTGAAAGCTCAGGACCCGTTAATCCTCAGTAAAAGCGTGTAGATAGTGGCCGTTAGGACAATCAATAGTCCATTATCCATCGCAAGCAAAAGCACTGAAGATCGTTCGAGTAAGTCAACGCAAGCACGCCACGATAAGGATAACTATAGCATTACGAAATTAAAAGTACAGGGTACGGGGTACACAAGAAAGCATTGAAGCGACATCGTTGAAGAAGTCATGGATATACATTATACCAACAGACGTTCCAAGAAGAAAAAAAATCGTTATCGTACATGTTGAGATTGGGTTTATATCGATCCGAGGTAGGAACGGCGATGAACGGCTATTTCGGGGGCGGGGTGGGAGGCCCTGCATCCATTCGTCAGATAACACCACAGGATCATCAAAACGTGGAGCGTACCAAAGAGCCCTGACCTCGAAGGCGGGGGCGGCGAAATCGGAAGGCCAGGTACAGCATTGACAGGCGTCGGCGCGAGGAGTGGATTCGCTACAAAGAACACAAACATTCAACGACCAACATTCGACAGAAAAAGGCACAGAAACCAACTCACGTCTCCACTGTGCCCACGCAGGCAGATCCGGACGGGGGGGCTCGATGACGGGAGCAGGCGAAGCCGACGTCTGTGGTGGCGGCATTCTCGCCAACGCCCGCTGGCCCCGCTCCCTACGTTCCGGGCGGACGTGGACTACGCGCCACCCTGGCCGTGCGGGAGGTGGGGGTGCGTCTTCGAGGGCGGGTGGGGGCGGTGCTTCGGGTGGTGGTGGGCCTTCGATCTAACGTAGAGCAACCAGATGTGAACTTAGGGATTTGTGGACAATGGAAGTGGGCTGACGCACCGTGGGTCTCCAATCTGGCGAATACTCCCCACCGGCTCCGTGTTTCGATTTCATGTTCATAAGTTCCGCGATCTCACTTGGTGTGTGCGTGGGTTTAAGTAAAGACGCGATTACGAGGAAAAAGAAGGGCTCACAATTGCAGGGCCCGTCGCTCATCTCGAAGTTTACCGACTTCTGCTAGGAGGATTCGGACTTCCCCAGCAAGCGCTTTGCTAAAGTCGTTGAGATATCTGGGAAAAGATCAGAAAGAGGCAGATAATCGTGCCACGTGTTTTTTAAGGCTTACTTGGGGGCGGGGATTTGGGGGCCGTAGCCGTTCTTGCTCATGTGGAAGATGGATTGAGTGGTGGGACGCTGTCGTCGTTAGGGTTGGCCAAGTGACGGTGTAAAAGAAAAATGAAGCCGTGTTGGTTGGTGTTGGGCCACGAGGCAGGACGGCTGTTTGTTGATGTGCTTCTTGTTTTGGACGCATGGGAAACTTCGAGATAAAACTGGATGACTAGCAGGGATGGCGATACGACGTCTTCGCTCAGGCAGAATAATAGGTAGGCAGTCCTAGGCGCCCGTTGATATTCAAAGTCGCACGAAATCACGCACGAAGAACCGCAATAGTGGGTGCGCGGGTCGTTGCGGGCCGGGACTCGCGGGCCGACAGAAGCCATCTCCTGAATCTCCCACCTTATAACGACGACGACAATCATCGGCGATGTCCCCACGTCTCGTACTAAACCATGACCGACCGCGTCCCCAAACAACCTCTCCACCCCTCCGTCATCCCCAGGCTAGACCCCGAATACCTCGAGTTCCATACATCCACCCTCCAGTACATCACGCCTCCTCACACCCTCCCATGGGATCCAGCCCTCCGTAACGCGCCCGCGGTCCCCGGGGGTTCGGCGCCGCTCGAAGTCGCCAAGACGCAGGACTTTGACTTGACGCATACGAAGATCCGGGCGTTCACCCCAAAGGGCGAGGTCCCGGAAGGCGGGTGGCCGGTGTTTATATTCTTCCATGGGGGTGCGTTTGCAGTCATGGTTCGTTTATCGAATAAACCGATTATACAGGTGGATGGACCCTCGGTAATATCAGCAGCGAAACCTCGTTTTCGACACACATGGCTGTTGGTGAGTGCTGCTCAGACAACCTAACCCTTCGAACTAAACGTTCTTTCAAACAGGCGCCAAATGCGTGGTGATTTCGGTGGACTACCGATTGGCACCCGAGCACCCGTACCCCGCAGCCGTCGAAGACACCATCGAATCCCTCGACTGGGTCGTCCGCAACGGAAACCGGGAACTAAACATCAACACCTCCCGTATCGCCGTCGGCGGGTCCTCCAGGTACAGTTTCCACACGTCGGCATCCCATCACTAACGACCCCCCCAGCGGCGGAAACCTCGCCGCCATCCTCACCCTTAAAGCCGCCGAGCTCACCCCGCCCACCCCGCTCCTCTTCCAACTCCTCATCGTCCCCGTAACCGACAACACCGCCTCCCCCACTACCCTCTGGGCACCCAACATCCACACCCCCTGGCTCTCCCCCGACCGCATGCTCTGGTTCAGACACAACTACCTCCCCCGCCCCGAGGACTGGGTCAAGTGGGACGCGTCGCCGATTTTTGCGCCCGAGGAGCTGTTGGGGAAGGTCCCGCCGGCGTGGATTGGGGTGGCGGGGTTGGATATTTTGAGGGAGGAGGGGGTAAAGTATGGGGAGCGGTTGAGGGGGGTGGGGGTGGAGGTGGAAACGAGGGTGTTTGAGGGGGCGCCGCATCCGATTATGGCTATGGATGGTGAGTCGGTCCTCTTTCTGAAAATTCTTTTGGCTTATTTGTTTTGTAGGGTAAGTGGATGTCGTTTTCGATGGTCACGGTACTGACTGCGCTGGATGTTTAGAGTTCTCAAGATCGGTAAACAGCTCGTTTCAGAGGCGGCGGCGGCTTTGGAGAAAGCCTTCTGGAATGCGATATAGCCGCAAGGACTCGAGAATTCAACGACATGTAATTGATATTGACCTTCGTTGCCAGCCGACTCGTATACAACGTTAACGTGAACGCGGGTGTTCGAAACGCGTATTTCATACTCCCGGAAAGGTGGTTTCGTTCGAGGAACGGGGCGTTGTAATAAATATGTCAACCAGCTTCATTGATAGTCACCCACAACGCCTTGACTCACTGAGGACTCTTGATTGATACCGCCTGACAATTAATAGACGGACGCCGTCTGCTGCGGTTTATCAACCGGGTTCGCACGACTCATCCTCCTCTGGGGAGACTGGAACAGCTAGAGTCAGGTACGGGGGCGGGAGGCCTTGGAGCCTGTGCCGATGGAGGTTGATGTGGATGGAGATGAGAGTGAGCTTGGGCTGAGGATGAAACGGCGGGTGCGTTGCGTTTTATTGTGGAATGTCCGCGATGACGGGGCTGTTTTTGCAGCGGACTGATGGAGACGATTAAAAGATGCCTAGAATACAATGCCAAGTGCGTTATATATTCCCCCGCAATGAGCGGTTTAGTCTGACTGGCCGTCTTGCAGTGAGCCGATTTCACGTAACTTGAATATACTCCGCCTGAACGGTCGGCTCTCTCCACTTATCCATCATCAAGGGTGAAGTGGGGACGCGTCCCCGATTTTCGCGCCGGAGGAGCTGTTAAGGAAGGTCCCGGCGGACGGGGTTGGATATTTTGTGGGAGGGGGGGGTGAAGTATGGGGAGAGGTTGAGGGGGATGGAGGTGGAGGTGAGGGTGAGGGTGTTTGATGGGGCCCCGCATCCAATTATGGCTATGGACGGTGAGTCCCTCGTAGTCATTCCTCTGGTGCAGCTTTCTGAACTTTTTTCTTTGACTTCATTCGCGATTTCTTGCGTGGATGTGTTGTTTCGATGATCACAGTACTAACTGTGCTCTAGAGCACTCAAGATCGGTAAATAGCTCGTTTCGGAGGCTGCTGCGGCTTTGGAGAAAGCCTTCTGGAATGCGTAAACTCGATATAGCGTTTGTATAGCGTAAGGACTCGAGAATTCAATGAGATATAAATTAAGATAGTTCGCAGATCAGAGGTGCAACCTTCAGGCGGCGTTAACGCGAACGCGGGTGTTCGAAACGCGTATCTTATACTCCCAGCGAATCCACGCATACATATTATGTAATATATATGTCACTAGCTTCATTGATAGGCCTTGACTCAGACTCTTGATTGATGCGACAGAAGAGTCATCTCCTTTCGCTGAGCTCACTATGCTGTTCATTAACGGGTTCGAACGATACAGACACCTCTGTAAACCGGCCATGCCAGTGGAATCCGAAAACCCCAAGACCGACGTCATCTTATCTACAACCGTGAGTTTCGCCGCCATTTCTCCTCCTCAACGTTCAACCCTAAATCTTCAAAACTTCAGAACGACCAAATGCAGCAAATCGTCTCCGGGCAAAGGAACCACGTGTGCCGAAAATCCCTTCTCCCTTCCTCAGCCGTGGAGAGGATCTGGTTCTACACCCCCACCACCTCTCAAATCGCGTACATATGCGATATAGACCCCATACCAAGGACACGTGAACGTACCAACCGCCCGCCGCTGCTCGGGAACCAACGACCCCCACCCCCACCCCCTCCGGCTTCTGAATCCTTTCTCCAAGTCCGCATATACCCATGAATCCGAATCCGAACACGCGTACGCGTACCCCATTGGCACAGTCCATAAGCTCCACCCCCCGGTCGCGCTGCAGGAGCTGACGAGTCGGTATGGGATGAAGGGCGCACCGAGGGAGGTGGTGTATGTTCCTTTGGGGATGTTGAGAGATGTTGCGTGCGGGGTGCGGAGGATGGTGTAGGTCCGTGATGTGGTGCTGCGGAGACAGCCAGAGTCGAAACTTGGAGCCTGTGCCGATGGAGGTTGATGTGGAGGAATTGCCGTTGAGCGTTCCGAGGGCGGCGATGAAGAGGCCTTTTGGGGACGGAGATGAGGAGATTGAGTTCGGGCCTGGGCTGAGGATGAAACGGCAGGTGCGTTGTATTTTCATTTGGAATGTCCGCGATGAGCCTTTAGTCTGACGGGCCGTTTTTGCAGCGGACTGATGGAGACGATTTGATGTGTGGTGACGACGTCGAAGTTATGGGGGTGACTTGATAGTTTTTCTCGAGCGGTGTTGGAGAAGGCCTAGGATAACATGGCAGGTGCGTTATATATTTCATTTGAATCGGCGTTTTAGTCTGACTGGCCGTTTTTCAGTGATTGCACGTATGTTGATGGCGTCGAGGGCTCGTGTCATGAGTAGTTCAATGACTTGAATATATCGCTCTATGAACACTCCGCCTGAACGCTCGGCTCTCTCCACGAGGAAGGAGATAATCCATTAACGCCACGAAGCTATCTGGGGCGCTTAGCATGGGATACTCCTGCGTGATCTGGTGGTGGGCTGACGGCCTTTCCGTAAACAGCCAGAGTGTCGCCCATGTCCTTGTCGCCTGATACAATGGATGTTGAGGTAGACGAGCCTCCTTTGAGCGTTTCTCGAGCAATGTTTAATAGGCCTTTGTGGGACGACGAACTCGAGAGCAGGGCCTAGGATAACACGCCAGGTACGTTGTATTTTGAAATGTCCTCTGAGCATTTACTGCGGATATTTCTGCGAATAATAGTACGCTATGTACACTTTCGCTAGAACATTCGGCCGAGGAAATCCATCTTCAAGGTCATAAAACAAACTCTCCTCGTGTTATTACCTAACGGCCCGACTGCCCGGGTCTAATTAACTCCAGGTACCCAACGTGTCGAAACACGCGCTGAACGCATGGCATATTTTCATCCATCCCTCGATATGTAACCACCCACTCAAGCCACTCATGCCCGCCTCTAACGCCGCCTCCCAAGACTCCTCCACGACCTTGACCAACACCTCGATACTATCGCACCTAGAACGTCTCTTCGCTCCTGGTATCATGCTCACGAAGCCGCGCAGATGGTTCACTCGGAAGCCCAAGAAACAGGACGATTCGGATCCTCCTCAGTGGGTTTCTTGTCGTTGTGCCTGGCGCTTAAATAGGCGCTAATGGTTTTTTTTTTTGGTATTGACAAAGAGTAGTTAAGGATCAGACGGAGGCATCAGCGATGACGGAATTGGCGGAAAGCCTACAGAAAGAGATACAAGGCCTCGCTGTCGAGATTAAAGGGCTCAAGAAGGATCGTGACCAGCTCTTCCGGTGCGTTCCCTCGTGTCATCATGGACATCTGAACCTTGAACAACACCTTCGTCTAGTGATATCCACGACATCATGTTATCGAAAACGAAGATCCCGCGCGATGCCAGCCTGAGTGATAGTGATGGCGGTATCAGCCTCCCATACGAACCCCCGTACGCAAGCCCCTTTCGTCTCTTCCGTTCGTGCTCAACCCACCTACCCCGTCCTCCTCCCTCACACAGCCCCGCTCAACCGACATCGCCATTAACCCACCACCGTTCGACCCAATCACTCTGGTTCCCTAAACCGCTCGTTGCGCTCCCGATACCACCAGAGACAGGTGTCGTGATGGGGCTGTTTGGGCCACGAAGTCGGGCGTCGTCTCTCAATGGGCGGTCTGAGCCTGCCGCGGTACACACTTCTGGTACGGCGAACAGACCTCGTCCTTTGCGCTCCATGTCGGAGGCTATGCCGGCGAAAACTGTAGAAGCGAACCAGACGACGCGCACGGCGTGGCGGATAGTCAATCGGAGAGGAGAGAGTGTGGATGCGTAGCGATCCATGCGGAAGTATTGTATGGGTGCATGTGCTGTACTAAGAGCGTTCGAAATACAGGTGCTGCTCGACTGGTTATAACTTATGGCTTGGATATTTTAGGATGCTCGCTGTGTATGGTCCTGGGAGATTTGATCTCCTCTTCCAAAACCGCTCCTCCTTCACTCCCTGCGGTGCACACGGATTTTCCATCGCTCCTTTCCGTGCTACTCCGCGTTTTCGCTGGCCGACCTGACCTGTCTAGAACGTCCTGATAGGAGATAGTTGTGCGCTTCCAGAGCAAGTTGTTGTCGGCGATAAGGTGGGTCCATCATGGGCACACAGAATCGATGGGAAGGAAGTACTTATTTATAGTTGAAGATCTCGTCATTCTCTTCAGCGCCGCCTCATGTCCTTCTTCTCATGATACGAAATGCCAGCCTCCTCGCGGTCCCCAGTTGCTTAATTTCCGCTCCTTCTTGACTATCTCTTCCTGGATTGAAAGTTCTGCTCCGAAATTCTCTTGCCTTGCTCGCGGAACTTCAATTTCCGCCCGATATTTACAATGTTCCTGGGTTATCAGGAGATGTTTTTGTTTTGTAGGGTTGGTTGTAGGGTCGGAAACTTATGGGGGCAGGGTTGGGTGTAGG
>JABCKH010007744.1:0-36001 GCA_018851285.1 Lyophyllum semitale | reverse complement strand
CCAGTGAACAGTTAGCCCAGTGAACACTATAGGTCACGCGTCACAACCTGTGAACACTCGGTCGAAATACTACAGTAGTTGCACGTCCCTTCCCCATCCCACACCCCTACTTCCTGAGCGACTCCCTGAATTCTACGCGCAAGTGCCATCGTGGGACGCTAAAACAACGCTCATAATTATCGATGTACTATCACTAACCCTCGGCAAGCCCTTCATTCCTCAATACTCGGCGGTACACTTTTGAAAGGATATCGAATAAGAACCTCAACTGCTCGACGGCATTAGGTTGAGGCAGGATAACAGATTCGTTACGGCTTGGCATCACTGGTACTAATCACAAGGAAGACCTTGACAGCTTCTGAACATTATGTAGGAATGGCTTCTTGAGGGCAAAGCAATTGGTATGGTATCAGCATTCTCTAATTTGCATCCTGCTGAGGTTCCTTGAAGGTGTCGACAACCTCCATGATCTATCCCGAAGTTTTCTGATGACAGCTTCGGACCAAGACGTCAAATCAAACACCTGATCCGAATGGTGGTGTAATAGGTTCAAGCTGCGCCGTGGGCGCCTATTAGTATGATGCCAAGGACACCGAAGGTTACAGCATTGATATTTGAGGCCGAAGCTTCAGGTTTGTCCAAATCTGCCATCACTTTCCAGCAGGCGAGGACCTTTGCCCACCGACCAACGACGCTCGGGTCTGCCAGGTGCAATGTTTACCCCTCGAGGCGTCGTGATCGACGATACCGACCTGAGTCGCATTCACTATTCGGGTCAGGGCTGGTTCGAGGATCGGGGCAGTCAGGACAATGCTGGCACATGGGGGCCAACGTACAACCGCACGTCCCATGGAACCAATGGCAACGACACGCTCTCTTTTAAATTTGAAGGTACGAATATCGCCTTCGTTTGCGGCTGCTTCTTATTGCGATCCTACATGAAAGGAACATCCATCACCGTCTTCGGCACCACACACCTTGCACGAATCGATAACGACACACGCTGGGACCCTAGTTGGGAGTGTTTTGTCGACGGAATCAGTATCGGCGCGAACGGCCCGGTTCCAGACCCGCAGAACAACAAGGTGCTGTGCTACAAAGATGTTTTGAACGACGGCCAGCATGAGATCACTGTCAACATCACGAGCACAGGGAATAAGTTCTGGCTGGACTACCTCGTTTTTACACCTTCGCCAAAAGCCTCGTTTGATGAGGTTGTTCTTAAAGTCGACAACGGAGATCCGGGCATTTTTCTGGACAGTAATTGGAAGCCGCTCACCGAGATAGCGAATATGACGAGCGTTAAGGGGTCTCAGGCGAAGTTCGACTTTGTAGGTATGCATCCAGCCGCCTAGTTTGCCCTTTCTCCAGTTTTTCCTCATGTACATTCTTTACCAGGTACAAGTGTCACCTGGGTTGGTCGTTTCCCCACAGAGTTTTCGCATGCTCCGGCTTCGGGATCCTTTGCCATTGATGGGGGCCCGTCGACATCGTTCAAGTTGAACGGCCTTCCACTAACGACCAATACGACCGTGTATAACCAACGATTTTTCACTACTCCCGACCTTTCACCTGGCCCGCATTCTCTCCTCGTCACGTACAACGCTGCGGATGGCGATGCCACGCCACTCACCCTCGACTACCTCTACGTGACCAACACCTCGACCACACACGTCTCTTCTCACAACAACGCATCAGGCGGCAGTTCCAAGACGCCCGTTGGAGCCATTGTCGGCGGCGTCGTCGCCGGACTTGCCTTCATCGGCTGCATCTTCTTTTGGTGGAGACGACGTCGGCGCCACGCCTTTCTCGTTCACTCCGAACTCCGACCTCCCCTCAATAATACCAGGAGCGCGCCGTACGAAGTGGTGCCCTTCATGTCCGGGTACCAGGCACCCCAGCCACAGTCTTACACCACCTATTCGAAGTCCCCACCCCTGTCCCTCCGCGCTCCTGAGATGTCCTCCTCCCAAAGCCACACAGACAGTCAGATCTCCTCCCCGCAAGTACTGCCGAACTCTCCCTCGCCTAACGGCGTCAGGACGGTCACGCAAATGCGCCCGATGCACAAGGGACAGGTGGCCGTGCCTCGGCCCACGGTTACATCAGCGCACCAGGACAGCGGTCTCCGCTTTCCACAGCAGGACGTGGAGGATATACCCCCGTCGTATACGGCCGCTTAGTGACATTAATTTACACATCGCTTTCTCGCTCTAATGTACCTATAATTTACTCCATGCATCTCCAGATTGACTTCTCGGGTGTCACAGGCGCGCTAGCTCCTCTTGATCACTTGCTGTAGGTGTCCTTTTTTCCTTGTCATTTTGCCGGGCGCAGATTGAGTGCAGAAGTCTTTCCGCGGGATCGAAGGATAATGGCGCTATTCTGGCCGCGACGATAATAAGGATAATTCTATTTGTGAAATCCCCAAATGTACTGATACCAAACGTGGCACGCCGGGTTCTTTAATTCACGTTCCAGGCGTGTTCTATAGACAGAGTGGGCATAAAGGTCGAGCATTTGAGTACTACCGATGGCCTCAGAACGCTCTACTCTTGTGATTGTACGTGCTCTTGACTACGATCCTACCTCGTTTTCATCCTTTCCTTTTGACCTTCATGTCTAGGCATTCTACTAGCCATCGTCCTCAGACCCTACTCGAAACAGCCAGACTCGTTGAACATGGGCACAGGTATTTTAGCGTGGCAGGCGTGCACCGGCGTGCAGAGGCATGCCCGAGCGTGACACGTGTAGGCGTGGCATGTCGTGTGGCAGTTTGTGTTAGGTCAAATAGACATAACGTGAAGGATATAGCGCAGATAAGCACATCCTGAATACTTACCATGTGCGTACATAGCAAGAGTTACTTGGTATGAGCCATGAAATAGTACCAAGGACTTCGTACGGCCGTCAAGAGGCACGCTAGCACAGTCACCTGCACGCGTCTCGCACGCGACCTGTCACGCCTGGCACGCGAGCGTCACGCTACCTCTGCTATACTCTCTGCTTTACTTCTTTACTCTACTCTGGTCTGACAGCTGGCATCTATCTGGCAACAACGACATCACAAACATGTCATTACCAACTCCTGGAAGGGCAGTTTAACACCGCTGCAGTGTGCACGCCAACTCAAAGGTCTTCCACGCTTGTTCTTGATTATTGCACGCACTACGAACAGTCATGCACGCGAGCAAGTTACAACGAACTCGAATCGAGTCGTCACGCATACCTCGATTGAAGATTTAGACAAGTGATCGGGGCGCTATAGTTTTTCCTTCGCACATCGTATCGTATCAGTGAAATTTTACTTTCCCCTTGAACTCTCACCACATTAAATAAAAAAAAGAATCATGGTTCTAGTCAGTTACAGCTTTTCTGAACCATACAATTGACTTATCCTTGAATCCCAGGGCCTCTTCAAGCACATGTACCAGTACTTCGTACCCGATGTTGAACCAGATGGGAATACTTTGCAGATCGTTAATGAGCATCCATCACAGGTTGATCAAGGATCTCCTGCGGGTATGGGCGAATTTTTGAACAATTGTCTGCCTATGTATGATTCTCGAGGTGAGCATACTCGTTTCTTGGCTTTTCTGAGTTTTTAAAATGGTGTATTGTAGGTAAAATTATTGGCTACGGTCGGCGCGATGGCCAAGCTCTGAAAATTCCAACCGAGATGAAAGGAAACAAGGGGGAGTAGTCTACTTTCCCGTATGCCACTGATATTCAGAGCCGAAGTCGCCTGCGGCTCCTATTGCCATTCCGTCTACGACTGTTGGACCACCCAAGGAACCTCCACACGACAGTAAGAACTTCCACAAACCACTTCCCACACATTGAGTTTCGCAGTCGCAACATTCTGAGTGTGACGGATTGGGACGGATGGCCCGATGGATCCTTCAAAAAGGATTTCACCTGGGAAGAGGCCGACGGAACGAATTATCTGAGCGTTCACTGGGCCGACAAGGTCATTGGCAAGGTCATTGGTGGGGATCGAAAGGAAGATCGAAAGGGAGATCCACATGCCAAATTGGGAGGAAGGGAAATGATCTACGCGGCGCTGCCTGGGCATTATGGAATGCGACAGTCCAGACTGCAGTATCATTACCTTGTACATGCACACTAACTCTCGTAAGCACACCCCAAAAGGACTCTACGACAATGCACGCTAGGCCGAGACCAATACACGTCAAGTCTGTGCCCATGCACGCGCACGCTCCTCGCACTCACGCTGATCACTAGCCAACACGCAACATCGTCCTTGGTTGACACGCCGGTCCACTGGCCACAAACGCACGCCTCCCACGCATGCCACGCCCGTGCCACGCTAATTTCTAGTGGCCCGTTGAACATGAGTCCCTGGACTTATTGTCGCTCGGTCTGTCAGATCTCAACCGCTTAAGACAGATGGATTTCTCTATCGCCGCCTTTGTTGCCACCCTTGTTGCAGCTAGCGTCGCCAACGCTGCTCCTGCTCAAGAGGGCTTCTTGGACGTCTAGAAGATCTGCTGGATGGCGTGCTTTGACCACCGTCCCTCTTGCCCTCCGGGAATGAGTCCGGTGCAGTTCGGGGAGTGCTGGACCTGTTGCAAGGGTGAAGAGTTCGCTCCGACCGTCGTCAAACCCGAAGTGTTTTGGTGAATGTCATCGACGCAATGGACGTTATAGGTAGTGTGTTTGTATGCTGTATAGTCAATGTGACCCTTACAGAGTTGATGCTGCGTAAAAAATCTCCAAGCTACGCAATTCCAATGCACACAAGGCAATCGATCTTCACTAGCGTTGCAACACTGCTTATCTATCTATCTGGTTCCGTTATAGATCGTTCATGAAATGCTGGTGAAGAATCTTGAAAATTTTTGGTCGGAAATCCCATCTGCTGAAAACTAGCATTCCCTCTTCACAACAGCATTTCGGCTGACCTTTGATCAAATTGCTCTACAACCCGATCCTCACATTCTTATCCAAGTCTACACGGAGACGTTGCACGCGCATGATCTTCGTGTGTTGGGATATCGATTGCAAGTTTAGTGTAAGTATCAGATCCACTTGAATGATAAGGGTTTCGAGGGGAACTCAAAAACATGTGGAAAATATAGGTATAAGTGCGACGGGGGGGTTGCGCTCGCGTTGCTATCCCGAATGAGGTTATCCAAATTTCCGACGAACTTGAATCAATCTACGGCATGGACAACGATATATTGATATAGCAAATTTTGAAATGGGTAAAAAACGCAGGATTGACGATAGTACCTGCTGGACATACTTCACTACCAGACCGTGACAAATACATGGACCAGACTTCCTACTCGTCATACTAAACAACATATCAGACACATTTCACTCCAAGCACAGGCAGCACTTACCACAAGGTGCAAAGATCCCGGCCAAGCGCTGACAGCCCCATTTCGCGTCAGATAGAACTGCGACTCGCACTCCCTAACGACCTCCGAGAAACCTGTCAGTTTGCCAGCATCCCCAGGAGCACGTCGAAGGTTTTTGAGCTTGAAAACAGCCTTGACGATCTCCGCGATGGTCTGGATTGCGTAGCTGACGCCCGGGCAGTTGTGGAAGCCGGCACCGAGAAGATTGTACGAGGCAGCAGGACGACGGGGGTCGACGGCATGTGGATTCGGGAACTCATCCGGCTGTGGATGTGAAGGGTGTCAGAAACAAAGAGGTGGATAAACAGAGGGCGACGGACGTTGAGATGAGCGTTCCTGAAGTTACCCCGGATCCATTCGCCAGCCTTGACCTGGAGAGGGGGAAGGCCTGGTCCTTGGGGGACTGCAGCGTCAACGGCGGCTTGTCTCCATAGACCAGAGAACTGAGGTCTCAGCCCTGCAGGAGCATTTAGAGCGGAAGGATAAGCTCGGGGAGCGAGAATTACTTACGCATTCCCTCACGAACATACCCGTAGAGCAACTCGGTGCTCTTGGAGTCAGAGCTTTGGACAAGTTGGAGAATGTGGCTGCGTTCCTTTTCCTGCTCATCTTCCAAGTAAAAGTTGACTACCTGGATCGCAGCTTTGATACACGAGTCAGACAGGATCAGACATCGCCGTCAATATGAGCATGAACTGACCATGGGCGTGGTTCACGGAAGCTCCAACTCCAACACCCATCATATTCCCAAGTACCACATCGAACGGCAGTTTAGAGGCAGCCATCCTGCTCAAGAATGGGTAACTCGGCTTGTTTGTTACCGGCCACAAGATCGAGGCGGCTTTCGCTGCCAAGGAACCGAAGATGTTCTAGAAAGAATGGGTAAGCCGTTGACGGCGGGCTGATATGGGTAGCTTACGGGGACGCTTGACGGGGAGACCTCCGCCAACGATTTTGCAGCCAGGGCGCCGACGGCCACGCCGGCTTGAATCGAAGCGGTATGCAACGCAAAACTTTCTTCCGGGGTATCGGGTGCAAGGAAGGTGGAGCTATGGCCATCGATCAGCATTGCAGGGAGACAATAGGAAATAATATTCACGTGAACTGTAGATTAAACATCAGAAGTCTCCTTCACTAACGAGCTAGAGGAATACTCACGAGGGTAGCCATCAGATCGAAAAACTCCTGTTCAGTGAACACACCGTGTGGAGTCTCTTTGGTCTTGAGAGTAATACCATACTACTCAAGGGTCAGCAGTGGTTGCGTGCACCATTTTCAACGACATACATATTGTTCCGCAGCAACATGGGCCGACATCGAATTGATCGCATATGTGAGGTCAACGTAGGTGCCAGCGACGCCGTCGTACCTAAAGAAATAGTCAGCGACTATAAGATACCGCGAGGCTCGCAATACGAACTTCCACGACTTTTCCTTCAAGTACTTTATAGTAGCATCCTTGTACCAGGAAACGTAGTGGCTCAAGGAGTCTTTCGTTGGGAAAAGCGCGTGCATAGTCTAGTCACGATCGTCAGTAATAATCAGTGTTTCCAGTAAAAGAACGAACCATTGCCTTGTCGATGTCATGCCTACACAAGGATGAGCATTGTAAAATAATAAACAAGGCAATGACAAAGCCTACTTACTGGGCAACATCGTCGATATTCAAAGACGACCCATGGCCTGGAATTTGGTAGATAACCTTGAAGCGGTTGGGATCGCCGAAGACGTGCTTTATTCCAGTGAAAGTGTTCAAAATTTTGGGCTCCGGGGTGGTGACAGGGCGATCAAAAGTGTATTGGCTGTCGATCTTCTGAGCACCCAGACTCGCTTTCATTTTCGAGGGAGTGAAGAGTGGGAAAGTCGAGTAGACGGAGTTCTGCCGTGATGTGCTCATTAGAGATAACTCGCTTCCAAAAGAAACGACTTACATATGGGTAGTGGCGAGGCAGGTGGCGAATCAGGAGCTTGGGAACTGGTGATGTGTAAAGTCCCGTTAATCAAGAGGAGCGCAGGATAAAAATGACAACGAACTTTGAGCGCCAAAGGCTCCGTTGTTCATATCACGCTGACAGTCTTGGAAACCCCAGGCCGTCAGATTTGCCGCTAACGAGTCACATTAGTTCGTCCATTCATTCGTGCTCATTATGTTGGTCGTGGTGCTTACGAGTAAAGTCGCTGGTGGAGAACCTATCACCCCGGACAAGAGCAATGGCGTCTCCCAGAACACCACGAGTGGTCTAAGGAGATTGATGATGAGATGGATATGTCACTGAGATAAAAAAAACACCTACAGTATATCCGCAGCAGAAACGAGATCCATCAGTCAACGGCATCGTAGATTCCGCATGCAACCCAACCTGATAGGTAAATATGGTCAGAATTGCGGGACACTTGAAGGATAGAGCGTTTCCCTACATAGAGTTCAAGGTTGTCGACATGACTGTAAAGTCGACGGGCAGCTCCCTGAAGGTAATTAATTAATCATGGCGCCCGACGATGTATACAAGAACAACGTGCATACCGCAATAGCCGGATCGGGATTCCACTCCTCGAATGTCTCAAAACCTGTACAACCGATCAATTACATATCATTACCCTGATGAGGACGACTCACGCCGCAAACCCAAGAACTGCCTGAACTCATTCATGGTGCAAAGCCCCCACTGTCTCGCTTGTTCAATCCCCAGAACATCCGCAATTTTCAACACTCCCGGTGAGCCCTGTCCGCGGAATGCACCAGCAGGGGTTTGAGTCGCGTTGTGCAGGATGTTAGCAAGATCATCGTCCGAAAACCGGCCATCGGGACCGCGGGTGAGGCTGGTATAGATTAGTGATTACATATGTGGTATGATTAAGGAACCTACCCAGCAAAGACACGCTCGGAAGGAGTCGACGATATCTCCGCGAATATGCTTGCGATACCACCGACGTCTGACATGTCAATCTATAGAAGATGGGTCAGGCTGGAGATAGTACACAACATTGAAAAAGAAAAATCATTACCTGGTCGAAGGACTTCCCGGCAAATGCACTGCGGAAGACGTTCTCAGTCCACTTCTGGTCTTGTTCCGAAAGTGTTGCATGCCACTAAATGTGATGGTGAGGTACAAGCGAGACGAGAGACGAGAAAACGTACACGATAGAGGATGTTGAATTCAACGCTACAGTGATTACCCAGTCCACGGTTAACCTGAAGGGACTTGGTATCGATTACCTAAACCGCGGACGTCGTTAAAAAGAAAATCTCCATTGGCAAGTTGATGTAGACCTACATCGAAGGCGTTCATGTTCCAATTGCAACCTTCAGAGGAGCCTAAAAACCCTGCAACATAATCACCCATGATGGCGCTCATGAAATGGCCGCAACTAGAGACGGATCATGAGGTAAGGTATAAATTGAAGACAATGTTGTTCTAGACGAACTTGATGAGCTTTGCTGTTTGGAAAAGTTCCTCGTCTTGCACGGCACGTGCAGCTGAGTTACTTGGAGGCGGGTCGGACCACTTCTTGAACTCATTAATCTTCACCAGTTTTTCAGCGATATACTGCCGAATTCAGTTAGCGTGGCATGCAAAGAAGTGGAGTCCGTGCTCTTACGTTGTGGTTTCGGCTGAAGATGACAAGCAGCGCACTCGTGGCAGGAGGCGCGAAGAGGAGACGTTCCTCCGAGAATGTGTCAGGGTACAATAACCCAAGACCCGCGGCTTTATCGCGGACCTTGTCTTGAGCGCTTTGGTCTGCAAACAATGCTTGTATCAAGGGCGACAAAAAGAGTAGCAGAAACTCACTATCGCCGTAAAGTGGGCTGAGGTCCAAGTAGGAGCTCGCGAGATTGATAGTGATATCCTTTGGATTGGTACGGAAAAGCGAATGTGTGACGATAGACGCAAACGCGAAGATCATGCTGGACATTCCACCTGCGTGTTCTTGATGCTAAAGCGAGAGATCAGACAAGCACGACACTTAGAGACGGCACTTACGTCTCGCTTCTTGAGGATAGTATCGAAGATGAGACCAGCATCAGGCAGAGAGTGGCGAGGCAATCCGGCTTTGCCCTGGACGCTCCTAGAATAGGGTGTCCCGCCACGCCCAATGTCTGGGTTGTCGAGGCAGTTTCCGCCTCCGTCCGCTTGCCTAAAGCTCGTATGGCCTAAATACGACGCAGGAGGATGTGGGATGGTATTGTAAAGTGTTCCGATGACGGAATTGTTGAGTTTCTTCGCAACATCGCTATAGGGATCAATTCGAGCGAGCATGCCTAAACCTGCCGCGAACTGGGGTATTGTCGAATGTTAAAACCCGCGGAACGAGGCATGGGACGGAAGATACGAACCACTCCTTTGCGATCATCGACTGCCGTCGGGTGCGTGATGGCATCTGTGAAGGCAGCCTAGACATGATTTAGATCCCAGGAAAGCGCGTGGAGGATAGTCAATACGAACGAGTAAACTTGGGTCTGGCTTGATACCTCCCTTCTTATTGAAGGTATCGATCTAACAATGCTTTCTATGAGTGCGACGGGGAACGACGGAGATATGAAGAAGACTTACCCGGTTGATGAGATTCGAGACCCTCGCATGCCCTTCACGTTTGTCGGCTGGGTTGGTAGAAATTTGCCAGTCATAATAGCCATCGGGGGCAGTGGGCAACGGACGGGACGAGAGATAAACGGCGTCAAAGCCAGCAGAGGCAACTTGAGCTGGAGTGACGTTGATGTTCGCCATGCCGCTGAGGGGGTATAGCTAACAAAGTAACTCAGATTTTCGAGTACGCCTTTATGTCGACTAAAACTGAAGAAACCTAAAAGAGCGGTACGGGATCGGAAAAAGACCGGTTGATGGGTTGAGGACGGGTGACGTTGAGAATCGAAGTAGAATGTATAGCGAAGAGTTCCTTGACAGGCTTAACAGGGTCTTGAGTTCACATGAAGTTTACTCACCCTGATCGCCGCGGATGGAAAGCGAATAATCCATTTTTATCCCAAGAAGTTCTGCAGCTCTAACACCGGTCAGTCAAAGAGCCCATGAGGAAACGTTCAAGTAACTTAGACGGTACCAGAGAGTGACAGAGACTCGTTACGTTCCTCGTGTATTTCAGCTGGTTGCAGAATTCTCAAGTTGAGTCTTTGGAAATTGGATGATATGGCGTTGAGGTCTATCTTCGACTTTGGCAGGGACTTGTAAGGAGCAAAGGAGGAGTCTAGACTGAGGCTAGAGGAGTCTGGTTTTGGAAAGACCCGTGACCTTGACGCTTCCAAGTTCCGGAATTCGTCACGCGCCTTCCCCGCAATCTTCCACTTCTTGTATGCCGTCAACAACTTGACAATGACATCGACGTGGAGCTTGCAATTTGTACATATACATACCATGAACCTGGACATCACACCAGGGCTTGAATGTTTGACCTCTGATCAGGACGGACCACGGGCGACGGTGGCAAACAATTACAGTTTACTACCCAGCGGAAAATTTGGTAACTCGTCGTTTCATCGCATTCAAGGTCGTGTGACGTTAATATAACTGAGCAAAAAGCTGCTATTTTTATAGATCAGACAGCGTACTAGTTCGGTTCCCGTCTTCCTTCTTTCTCTGCCGGTCTCGCCACAGTAATGCCGCTGTGCTTCGTACATGTGGAACGTAGTATGTATTCCATTACACGTCAAGCATCCTTCTCCTTAATTTTAATTCTTGAGACGTCTTCTGATATCCTGTCATCGCTGCTCCGCAAACGCGACTCATCCGCCGCTCAATGCTTTGTACGATCAAACCGGCACGGGCAGTACAAGATAAAGACAGCGAATAAAGCAACGGCTCCAAGTCTGAACTTGCTCCCGATCATGACTCCACTAGCAGAGGAACCACTTGTCAACATTAGCGGAAAGGCGATGAATGGTTCGTCGACAATCGACGGCGGTCCATACATGGAGGACCCTATTCCCGTTGACTTGACTGGCAGTGTTCCGCCCGACCATCTCTACAGGACCTTAGTACTCTGCTTTGACGGCACGGGAGATCAGTATGTTTCTGTTTTTACAACTGCAATTGTTCGTGTATTGACGCCGGAGTAGGTTTGACGCCGATGCAAGTTTCTCCTAGTTTGTTTTGCTCTTGCTTTCCAGAACTGACGCTGCCGCAGAATTCCAACATTGTTGAGCTATTCTCGATGCTCAAGAAGGATGATCGTGAACAACAGATGTGCTACTACCAGGTCAGTCTCTGAACCACCCGGTGCGTCGGCTGAAAATGACTACTACTGTTCCTTCCATAGGCCGGAATCGGCACGTATACTAACCCAGAAATCGCTACACCAATGATGGCGAAGCTCTCTAAGGTTTGTTGACCTATGTATTTTTCGATGTCCTTGCAAAGCTAAAAATATCTAGACGCTCGACGAAGCTATAGCGTGGAACATTAACGCACATGTCATGGGTCAGTGTTTCCGAAAATGAACAAATTGCACCACTTGCCTCAACACGGATCGCATTTTCCCAGAGGGCTACGAATTCTTGATGCAGAACTGTGAGTCGCTCATTCTGTTGTCTCTAATCCGAATCTTAATCACGGCCAAACTAGATAAGGCAGGAGATCGTATCTGTATCTTCGGGTTTTCTCGTGGCGCGTACACCGCACGAGCCCTGGCAGGTATGGTTCACAAGGTACTTCGCATCATCTTAGCTCGCTCAGCCTCAGTCTATAAATAGTTGTTTACATTTCTCGTTGTAGGTTGGATTACTCCCAGCGTGCAACCACCAGCAGATTCCGTTCGCATACAAAATGTTCACCAGTGTAGATGAGTTAGGCTGGAAGCAGTCCAACGCATTCAAAAAGACTTTCTCCGTCGACGTCAAGATCGAGTTTATCGGTGTTTGGTGATGACTTTGCCCCTTCATACATCCTCACGTACTAATACTTAGCGCCACCAGGGACACTGTCAACTCGGTCGGTCTCATCCCCCGGCGACTGCCATTTACCACGTCCAACACTATCGTGCGTACGTTCCGACACGCCGTCGCGTTGGATGAGCGGCGCAGCAAGTTCAAGGCGAACCACTGGAACCAACCGACCGACAAAGAAGTAGTGCTTGGGACTGACGGTCAGAAGCCCAAGGATGCTCGCCCAAAGCCCGTCAAACAGCAGACTTTGAAAGCGATGGAAAGGCAGTTCTCGGAGTATGATGAATACCCGACCGATGTGGAAGAAGTATGTTTGTCCTTGCCCTATTATAACGTCTTTGCATATGGACTGAGAGCAATTTCAACTCCCAGGTCTGGTTCGCTGGATGCCATTGCGGTAAGTCTACCCCTACTGAATTCTCCTGCAAAAAGCCTTACGACTCCTCAGACGTCGGTGGCGGATCGGTAGACAACGGTACTTCGCACACGCTCGCAAGGATTCCTCTTCGCTGGATGATCCGCGAATGCTTCAAGACTAAAACCGGAATCTTATTCATGGCCGACGGCCTGAGTGCTGTCGGCCTCGATCCCGCATCCCTCTACCCCACCGTCCAGCCCCGGCCCTCAGCGTTACACGTCGGCCCGTCACTCATCCAGAAAATCCCCGCGAAGCACACTCTACCCCGCCTTCACTTCCCGGACGGATACACGCCCATCCCCTCTAGCCTGCCGGCAAAGACGGAGGAAGAGCACGAGCTCCTCGACGCGATGGCGCCGATCTACGACCAGCTTGACTTGGCGTGGTTCTGGTGGATCCTTGAGATCCTCCCGCAGAGACAGCGCTACCAGTTGGCCGACAAAAAGTGGGAGAAGAAGTTTACGTTCAACTTCGGCGAGGGGAGGTATATCCCAAGGCAGAAGAAGGGTGTGGTTAAGGTTCATAGGAGTGTCAAGTTGCGGATGGAGGCGAGGTATCCTGACGGGAAGAAGTACATGCCCAAGGCATCGTTCGAGAGGGCGGTTGGGCTGGGGCATCTCATCTGGGTAGACTGACAATCTATGATTAAGTATCCCAACGTTGTTCTATGTACTTTATAGTTTTGCATGAAATGTAGCGCTCCTGAGTTTTTCGTCAACCACTTCATGGGCCTATGACACTTTCGAGTTGGCTGATAGTCGCAGAAAGTTTGGATGATCTACTGGCTCTCCAAGTCAAGGATGGAGAGTGTCACTTCAAGCTAGCGTCCCGCGCTGGTGAGTAGCTCGATCGAGTAGGATACCTATTAGTACGATAGGGAATGGAACCTGCTGGAAGAGGAAAGGGTCAATTATTCCAACTTGCAATTGATCCCATTGAGAACCAGCGGAAGTTGAATCGTCCAACAAAAAATAGCGCGCAGAGAAGGCAAGAAGGACCAATGCAGACCAGAAATATTATTTTATTTTGAGCAATGGTCGTAATAGCACATACTCGTATAGGTCTATGAAGGCTGACGTCACTTCTGACCCGACTGTTCTTTTGCAAATACTTCTTTAGCATCAACTACAACTTTGCCACAACTTGAACCCGAGAAGTTGCTCGAACGACAAAGACTCATCACGGAGCACGATCGCAGATGCACGGGCATCAATCCTGTGAGCGTCACATTGACAGTAAAAAGTACAAACACACGATGCAGTCCATTGGATCTCCTTCGAGTCGCTATCAAACCAAAGGATAAATGTCACCGTTCATCAAAACGCTTTGCGTGTTGCGACCGACATCCAGGCAACAGGTCCAGCAATCCCCCGACTTCGCCGGATTCCATCCCTGGGGGCACTCGGAACGCTCTGGAAAGCACGTCCTCCAGCAATATTTCTGAATGTGCACGAAGCCGATTTCAGCAGGCGCAGCGCTGGCAACGCTCGCTGCGACAAGAGTGGTAACAAAGGCGGTGACAGAGAATTTCATCTTTTGCAAGTAGTTGAGAGACAGGCCGAGCGACAGGAAGTCTATAACTCACGATGAATGAGGCTGTTTGTTTCAAGAAAGTGCGTGACGATGAAAGCTTGTAGAATGCCTAGACAGGTAAGGGTAAGGAAAGGAAGAAGACAAGGCAAGATAGCAGTCAACAGCACGTACAATCACAAGAGTGGAGCGTTCTGAGGGCATTGGTACTGTAATCCTCGACCTTTATACCTACTCTGTCCATGGAGCAGGCCCAAAGCGTGAACTAAAGAAGCCACCATCCCCACGCTGGTGAGTGCTCAACCGAGTAGAATAGCTACCAGTGCGACCGCCGACAGGGTAGACCTGCGGCGTGAAGTGGGCGGTTAGGTCTCCTCGGATGGGGGGGGGGGGTAATCGCGGTTGATACGGGGTTCGGGTGGCGTACCATTCTCACTGCGACTCGTTCCAGGTCGCACTTGTTTGAGTCAGTTTATGTGAACATACGGGTCAATTATCTGTAGGCGAATATCTCTGTAAGTTGTCTGTAATGACAGTGATAGTTATATCACCCACAGTTCCTTTTCCTCCAATGACAACCGACTTACCATCGATCACGGCTTGATAGTGGCATGGACCATAATAAAAACACAGTCCGAAGGACTTGGTGGAAGAGGAAATTGGGGCGGGGGAAGGCAATATGAATGTGATGTTGACATAATGTTGCGGTTTTGTATTCAGCATGAAGTGGATGGTTCAGCAAAGCATGTATGTGTTTGCGCGGGCGAGCGATTCCAGGCATTCCGCGGAGTCGCAATTCCGGTCATCCGCCTTGGTCATGGGTTTCAACCTAGGTGATGATGAGTTGCTGCAACATACTTACTCCCCAATACTATTACTTGTCCCACGCTAGTGCTCGGAGTAGAGATTGGAATGGAATCTGGAAGGGGGATCCCATCGAGAACCAGTGGAAGAACCCGTCGGGTGAAAACACCGACAGGCTCATTGAATACGTTCGTAGACAGTTGCATACACTTACTATCTGTTTACTTAAGTAGTGCCCCGGTGAACTGGTTGTTCTAATTGGGGGGGGGGACCTTGCCAGAATAATATACTCCTCCGACTCGAATGTGAATTTCAAACAATTTCCTTTGGAGCGAGAAGTGATCGTACGCGTAATTGCGCATACTAGTGTAGGTCTATCAAGCCAAGCAGGCTAACTAGTAACATTCGAGTCGTTTCTGACCCGTCTGCTCTTGAGCGGCAAGCAAATATTTCTTAGCATAGATCTCTATAACCTAAGAACGTGCCAGAACAACAAAGACTCACTCATCATCTAGAATGCATATATAGTCCTGTGGCAAGCATCACACTGACAGTACAAAGCACAAACACACTATGAAGTCCATTGGATCTCCTTCGAGTCTCTATTAGAGGAAAGAATAATTATCACCGTTCACCAAAAACATCTTGCTTTTTCAGACCGTCGAACCCATCATTATTCCCGCAACAGGTCCAGCACACCCCAAACTTGGCTGGACTCATTGGCAGGGGGCATTCGGGACGCTCTGGAAAACACACCCTCCAGCAGATTTTCTGAACGTGCACCAAGCCAATTTCAGCTGGCATAGCGCTGGCGACGCTAGCAACGACAAGAGTAGCAACGAAGGCGGTGATAGAGAATTTCATCTTTCGTAAGTGGTTGAGAGATATGTATGAGCGACGGGAAGTCCAGGACTCACGATGAATGAGGCTATTTGTTTCGAGAAAAGTGCGCGACGATGGGAGCTTGTAGAATGCCTAGTAGACATGAAGGTTGTTAAGGAAAGGAAGACAAGGTAGGTTCGCAGTCAAGAGCACGTACAATCACAAGAGTGGAGCGTTCTGAGGGCACTAGCACTCCAATCCTCGTCCTTTATACCCACTCTGTCCATGGAGCATGCCCAAAGCGTGAGCCATAGAAGCTAACATTTCACGCTGGTGAGTAGCTCAGCCGAGTAGAATAACTACCAGTGCGACAGGGGTAGAACCTGCGGCTGGTGGTTAGGTCTCCTCGGCCGCTGCGGAGGGTAATCGCGATTGATACGGGGTGGCGTACTGGATTTAAGGTCGCACTTGATTATCTATGAATGAATTGCTCTGTAAATTCCTCCTCCTCCCATCGATAGAGAGCAGCAACCGCGTTACCATTGATCAGGGCTTGGCGGTATGGACCATAATAAAGACACAATAAAAAGGACTTGGTTGTGACGAAGAAATCGGGGTGGGAGAAGGCAAGATGAATGCGATGTTGGCATAAATGTTCGGCTTCGTCTTCAGCATGAAGTGGATCAGTTCAGGAAGGCATGTATACACTTGCGCGGGCCCCCGATTCCAGGGATTCCGCGGAGTCGCATATAACTGCTACAGCTGTTATACACCCAGTCCACCTTGGTGGTGGGTTGCATTATTCGACTGAGGTGAACATCGCCGCGAGTCTGTCATGTCCTAGAGACTCCCTCTACGCACACATGCCACCTTGGGCTGAGGTTCTGTAATTTGGCGTGAAAACGACGCCGACGCGTGCTGGAGGTTTAAATTGCTTACATTCAATTGTCGTCATGCCCATCGGCGACGTGAGTACATCACTAGACTATGCGAGGCAATACGCCCTGGATGTCGGGTATTGAATGAATGATGAAATGAACGCGTCGATATGTCTTCATAAACATACAGGAAGCTATATATATATCAGCGCAGCTTCTTGAAATAAGGTATATTCACTCACGTAGGTCCTGAGGTTGCATATTCAGTACGGTTGGCTATTACTGCGTGTATACTTATGGCAGCCTCAGGCTACGGACGCCAAGCAGATGGAACCACAAGTTCTAGGGTTTACGCCCACATACCAAAAATACTTTACTACTGCTAGCGAGGGCGCAATGCGGGTCTGGAATTTTGGTATCGGAGAGATGCTGGAGCCGCTTGGAGGACTCGGGCTGTGGTGGCCAAGTGCTGGAAGTGCTGGCTTGAAGTTGATGGATGCGGAAGTATCCAGATCCGACCCCCGGTCGCAAGAGTGTGAGAATAAAAATTATCAGCACTGCTTCCGCTTAGCCGCCATTGACCGGACGGTGACAAGGGCACCGACCCTTTGTTTTCAGTCCATTGATCAGGACAGGGCTTCTCTGCGTCGCCAATATCCACTCTCGTTTGATATAACCCTTCTCTCCCTCAATCCACGACCTCTTCACGATGTGGGATGACATGCCGCCAAGTGTCGACCCCGACTCGATAGGTGGAGGCGGCTTCATTCCACCTCCTCCGGGTGCGACCCAAGGCGGACAGCCATACAATCCGTTCCCGGGTGCTGCCCAATCCAAGTAAGCCCGATCGATCACATTGACGCCCACAAATCAACTCACCTTATCTTCAGCTCTCCCTGGCCCTCCTCTCCCGTCGCAGGCCCTGCACCGCCATGGTCCGCCAACGCCGCCCAAGTTCCTCCATGGCTTTCCGCCCAACAAGGCTTCCAATCTCTCCAATCTCCCCCTGCCACCTCACAATCATGGGCGTACGGTCAATCACAATACCCCGGCCTCACCCCGGCCTCGGCATGGAGCGCGCCTACGCCAGCTGGCTCATGGGGTGTTGCGACGCCAGCTGCCTCTTGGGGCCCAGCAACACCAGCCAGCGCCAACGCTCATCCCTGGGGCTCACCATACGTCCATCAGCAGCAGCAGGGTTTAGGCGCCCAAGAGTCGGGGTTCGGACAGCCCGTTACTGCGAGTCCGTGGTTTAATAATGGTGGAGTTACACTCGGAGGTGACGGAGGAGCAGGATACCCCGCTTTTAATGGCGATCCCCAGGCCGGTGCGTTGGTCAGGAGAAAGAGCAGCAAACGAAACCACAACCGCCCAGCCCAGAACGAGTACCCCAGTTTGCAACGCACCTTGTCACATGATGCCCCCGCGTTTAGCTACAGCGGCGGCTCTCCCCTACACCGCGCGATCTCACAGGGTGGCGGATCCCGAAGTCGCAAGACCAGCGGGAATCTGCAACCCTTCTCCTTGTACCAGCAGATGCAGAACGAAGAGTACAACAAGCAGAACCTAGCCCGGCGTCCACGAGATTGGAGGCCGGACTACGATCCGCGAGCTGGAGTCGCTTCGTACATACCCAGGGTATCGAGACCTCGGACGGATGTCGTAGGTGGGTTCTTATATCCTTTTTCCATGTTCTTTTTTTATACGTCGCGATGTCATGGATAATCCCCGACGTCATCACGATCGTTCGCCTCGAGAACTTGTTCTTCTTCGTTTGACAGCGCTGATCTCTTACAAATCTCTCTACAGAATGGCACGACCCGATGAAGCGCCTGGCCCATGAATATATCGCGTACAGGCCGCAACAACCCCCGATCTATCTGGATCTGCGATACAATCCCGTTCTCACACTCGAGTTCATGCAGCTCCAGCGGCCGTACAACCAGCTGGACTTTGCGCAGCTGGCGACACAGCCCGCGGCTCAGGGCATGCGGCTGTACCACCCATTGCTGCCGTGGTATATCGACATTGTGCAGAGCCACGAGAACGGGATCACCATTCAGGATGTTGTGTGGCAGACGTTCGTGCAGCTCGACGTGCCGATCATGGGCCGCCACTGGTACAACGAAGAACTCGACGAAGCTATCCAAGATAAGATGAATAGACAGTTCCAGGCTCGCACGACCGGAGATCCGGAAGAGGCTGCGCGGGGCGTCAAGAGGGTCGACTTTTTGAGAGGGAGGGTTATTTTTGAAGGCTTGGTAAGGTCGCGGAGCGGCCTCTGGGAGATAAAGACGAGGAAGTGGGAGGAGTGAGATTTTCTTTTGGATTCTGTATCAGTTATCTGTACGTGATGCTTTCCTATCGGCATGCGACCTTGCACTGATCGTTTTCTTTAGGCGCTCTGTCTTGCTGTACACATGTATTTTTTCTCGACTGTGGCTGTAACGATGTGTATTTCTTGGGACATTCTTTATCGTATCACTCGCTATCACTATTGCTATGTACATTCAATATACTACCGCCTACATATATCTTCTCATTCCATAGCTCAATCCGTGACTGGTCATCCTTAGATATCGTGATAAGTTAGTCGTGATGTCACAGTTATACCGTTTCTTCTTCATCGCTTCCATCTCCATGACATGTGTATTGCCAACAGAACTTATCGACCATGTCATCAGCGAACTTACAGTCCTTAAAGATCGAAATACTCTCCAGGCTTGCAGTATAGTTTCGCCGACCTTTCGGTTCCCCGCTCAAAAGAAGCTGTTCAAGGACATCTCGATCCGCCTTTCTCCTCTCTCTCATACCCGAAACCAGCATCTCAACAAAATCTTCACCTCCAATCCCAAGCTAGGAATGTTTGTTGAATCTCTTTTTCTCGATTTTGACAGAGTGTCGAAGGCCGAAGCAGCCTGTAGGATACTCCCCATGCTGCCGTGCCTGCGCAGCCTCATTCTCTTACACGATACCAGGCAGTTCGGTTACCGGATCGAATGGACCTCACTATCGGAGGAGCTCAAGACAGACCTGTTGCATATCATTCAACTGCCCACTTTACATACCCTTAAAATCTACAGCATACCCGACTTCCCCTTACACCATCTGCAGCGCGGTTCCCAGCTGAAGAATCTAACCTTAACCACTGCCTTATACTGTGACTTGTCGTTTCCCTCTGACGTGGTTGGGGATCAAGGATCCACGCAGGATTCTACAGGCCAGGGATTTCTCCAGAGTCTTCATGTGGACAATATCTTGCGCCCAAACATCTGCCAAGAATTATGCTCAGACCTCAATGATCCAGCGTCATCACTTTCGCTATCCCATCTTAGGCGCTACCGGTTCACTCTCAAGGATTGCAACGGCCCATCTCAATTCCAAGTAATGGTCGACTCGTTAGCTGCGTCTTTAGAGGAGATCGATATCAAAATCCTACCAGGTAATGCCGCGTCTACATCAAGCGTCCTGTACGTGCTGATACTTATTGCATTCCGGCAAAGCATTTCCCCAAGCATTCAATCTTCACAATCTCCATAACCTTAAGACCCTCGTAATCCGAAGCCACAGGGTCCAGCTTTCATACATCTCCCGATTCCTCGAGACGATCCCCGAAACCAACAACCTTGTAAAAATTGTCATGGTTGTTGGTCATCTCTGGTTTGACCCCCATATAACTGATGTGCGGGAGGAATGGCTCCGGATCCAAGACTTGCTGCTTCGCCAGCGACACAGGATCCCACTAAAGCGTTTTACCGTCATGGTTACCGACAATATTGGTCTCCAGAAAGTTGCGAGTGTCTTGAGTCAGATCATACCACGTCTTCACTCGGTGGGCTTCCTTTCCATTAAGAGTATACCAGCGTTGGATGTCGAAGTCTAGATTGCTTTACAAGTACGTGAGCTCTCTGCTTATCCGGTTCTACTAGCGCAGCCTATCGCTCACGATCGGCAGCTTTCGGGAAGCAACGAAGGTAAGGCCATACGATAGCTCCCTTGCGAACGTGAAGGGGGGGGGACGCAGAAGTGACAGCTTACTTTGGTATGATGAGCAGTTGATCCCTTCGCCTGTACGATAGTATCTTAGCATGAATTACATCTATTGACGTGACCTTCTATTAATGCTATTCGCGTTCTCTCTCTCGAGCTACGTCCCCCGCCTTGCTTCGGGGTCCAACCCACTGTAATTCTCTCGGGTCTTGACTGTCGACGTCCAGCCCTGAGCCTGGCAGGATAATGTTAGCGCTCAGCCTCAGAGTAGGTACTTAGCTAACGCTCACCAACACCATCGGATTCTCGGCCATCTTCGTTTCAGCGCCAGTGGTGGTCTCCTTCGGCATGTATGGATCTGCGGCAGTTGTTGGCGGAGAGTCTTGCAGCCTGCAGGTTGTCGGAGGCATCGTTGGATCCCTGATCGTCTGAATCCCGTACGTTCCCATCACCAAATGCACTGTGAATGGGCTCATCTCGGGTGCGTTCTGGTGGTCTGGGCATTCTCCAGTGCACGCGTGCTACATGTGGACCAGCATATATGAGCGTCTTCCCTATCCGAGTATACTCGCGCCCCTGATCAACATCGGGCAGGGGGTCGTAAACATCGATGCGTTCCAGGCCTTCCGGCACAGATCCAAACCACTCTGCGAGGCCAGCACCCGGTTCTGCTCCAGCCATCTGGTAATTGACGCCCTCTTGGAGCGGCGAATGGATATCCATGAGGTAGATTGCGGGTGAAGGCGACGCAGGATCGTCCAATTTGTGCTCTTCGCACAGGACAGCCTGGGCGCCGCGATGGCGGAAGAATTGCTCATTCCACCATGCGATGAGAAGCGCAGTGTCCTGCTGAGGTGGGAAACGGTCTACGACACGGGCTCCCACGGCAGAGGAGCCTTGGTCCCTTTGCAATCGTGCGTATTTCCCATCCCATGCTAAAGATACGTCCTGAGTATAGGAATTATCCATATTTTGAAAACATGAATATTTGAGTAGTACGTACAGCAATGAACCGATCCCAGTCTTCAGCGAGGATATCGCGCTTACTAAGGGTCTTCGGTCGCTCGTCGGATACATGGGCCATGAGTTGCAAATCCAAGACTTTGACTGTTTTGAAAGGCGTTGGATCGATTAAGTCCAAATCAGGAGGGAGGGAGAGGGAGGGAGAGACCGGGTTTATTTGGGATGACCCGTGGTAGGCAGTGTGGAGCATGATTCTGGGTGCTACGAAGGGGCTGTGAGGGATGAGGCACGGGGAGGGAGTAATTCCGTAATTGGGGTATAGCTCCGTCTGAGGCCAGTGTAGGTGCGCCATATGCGCTTTCAGAGCTGTCAGCACATTGAAGGACTCGCCTCCTCCAGGCCTTGTCCATTTCATCTCCAAAACGTCGAAACGTGACCACAATGAGTATGAAGTACACAACTCCAAGCATAAAGACGCAGGTAATGGCGATGCGTCGTCCTAATGCAGCAAACCGCGACATTTCGAATACAGGGCCATTAGCTGGGCCGGCCCTCCATATAAAGGACAGGATGCATGCCGAGTGAAGATAATAGACCTATATTTCTAAAATTCTGCTCGTAAGGTCACGCTGAGTTAAGATAAATTCACATACCACGAGAGCCATATCGAGGGCATAGCGAGAAGTACCCAGACGTTCCACCAGATAAGGGTTTCGGTCTGTTGAGCTTCCTAGATTGCGTAAGAACAGGTTCAGAGTTTATTATTTTAACATTAGAAATGAAATCCAACCTGAGCCCATTCCACCGCCTGGTGAGCATTACGCATCGTATTAAATCTGAGAATGTAAAGACAGCCATATAACAGGCTCATGAGTGCGCACACAAGGGCTAAAAGCGCTATGCTCCGAGTAATGGGGTCTGTGGAGGCGCCTTCAATCTGTAAGGTCGTCAGGATGGTACTTTATGACAAGGAATTGATTCATCAACTATCTAGTTCAAACAAGAAAGAATCACTGTAGACTTACGGTAATGGCAGGGCTGATACAATGTTAAGCGTTTTCTATTCCTTGATCAAAGAATCAACGAAGTGTTCCCATGACGCCTTGAGAACCGAAAAGTGGGGAGAGACAACTGAAGGGTCGAAGTTCAAGTTTGAGTGAACCGCGCTCGTCGAACGATCTCTCCCCCGATTGGCGAATACCACGGCCATTTCCTTAATCTCTGTCACACTCAACTCTGCGTCCTCAAATATACAGGCAACGCGGGAAAAGTAGAGCGACGGCAGCGTCAATAGAAAATGCAGATAAATTTGTCGAGGTATCGTGTCAAGAAGAAAAGCCAGGATATATGTTGAAGCAGAAGGTACAGCTGGGTGGATTTTGGTCGACTTATGGGAAGGTGGTGGCACGGAAGGATCATTGTTCGTATGAGGATGTGAGGGTATCTGCTGGATGGAATTGGGATATGCGAGACCGAGACTTTGGGCAACAGATGGAAAGAACGGATCCATGGCTACATAACACTGTGCACCCTGCCACGGCGAAGTCAATCTCCCACCATGCAGAGCAGGATTAATACCACGTTGGAGAGTCCGATCTTCTGAAGCTTCAGGATGAGAAGAAGGTGACTGGGGCCGGATAACTACCGTCCTTTGGGAACACGAAGGGACTTTTGTTCTCCTCGACTGGGTCCAAATAGAATTCGACATTGAGTGGGGGTCCGTGGCGGGAAACTGCGGCGGCCATGACGGACCTTTGAAAGAGTACGCGATCAAATGGAGTAACGTTCAGCCTACCGAGTAGCTGACGTTCAAGTTACCCCAACACAACCATTCAGAAGGGCCAAAAAAAATGAGAGGGCTTTATGAATGAACATTGCATACGTATCTAATTTTTGCTTTCGCTGCAGACTCGCAAAGGCATGGGCAAAATTTGAGTTTCGATGAATACTTACGTAAGCTGGTCGATCCGGGCGGCCCGAGTTAGCTAGATGCCCGTTCAGTCTTGGTTCAGTCAACCATCTGCAATTGCGCTGGATCATAAACGCATCTTTGATTTAGCTGCAGAAACCCAAGACTTGGAACCCTCTCTATATCGGAAAATAAACCAAAGATAATCGATAACTTGAAGGAGGCTCGAAGCAAGCTCGAAGCTGACTTCGGTATGTACCACTATGCTAATAACTGGAACTGAGCAGACAATGGTCGTACGATTTGACACGGCTTCTTAATCTCCTGCTCTACTGACGCCGCTCACTTCTCTCAAGCAGGGGCCGCAGCATAGAATGGCTGATAAATGACACTGGTATGGAATTTTCCGAACCAATTTCACATCTTCCAAGTCACAACCTGACCATTCTCTGTACCTCAGGCTTAGGCTCTATCAACCGTTAATTTCACTTCCTTGTTTGTGTCCTCTATATCACGCCTGAATAGAGCTAGATCATTGTACAGCTTTCCGGGCCTCGTTGCTGCTGCACGTCGGGTGGCTGTGAACGTGCTTCAAGTTCGTGCAAGCTCGGTGTTACTGTGTCAGCGCTTTTGGATTTGCGAAGGTATCACTCGCACTTCATAAAATCACAGAAGTATGACGAGCAGGCCGCGCCTCTCGTTCTTGACACGTGTACTGCTCCATGTGTTCGTATATTACAAGGAGGCGACTTCCTCCGTAGTCAAACTTCCGCTTCTCGCACTCCTCCACCAGCAGACGCCCCTCGTCCCTCCTTCACCTCATCAAACTCAGCTGTTTCCCGTCTTTTGCAATAACGCTCTCATATGGCGGACTCAATTCGTGAACCTTCTTTTGTCCGGGGTGGTGACGCCGTCAGGCGGTCGATGACCCGAAATTCACACTATAGCCATGCGAGCACGCATTCATGGGTCCTTTCGACCCAACAGAATCCCCCACCCCCTCCTGAAGAGTCTGACCCCATATCTACGCCTATGCGAACCCCCCGCCCACTACCTGATCCACAACTCCAGCCGCAACACCAAACGCAGGTGCTTCGCACGACCAACGCTGATCCTCTTGAGGACGAGGAGGAGTATATGAACATCGACGCTAATGTTCCAGGCATGGAATCTGGGTATCGCACTGAGGGGTTAGGTCGGGGTAGAAGCCCCAGGGTGCGCCCAACGTCTCCAAGCGTTATGCGGGATGCGGGCTCCGGAAACGGACGATCATTCGTCGGAGGCTTCGTTAGCGGTCTGAGAAAGCTGCCAAAAGTCGTGTTGAGATATGGGACCTTCGGGGACAAAAGAAAATACGTCAGACGAGGTACATTCGGGAGCGGAACAGTAACGAGCGCCACGGGGATGACAACCGGAAATACCCTTCCGCTATACGCCTCTAATCCTCCTACACCCGTGGCGGGGCCATCGAACACTCGACACGTTCAAGCGATAGAAATGCCCATCCCTGTCTTCGCAGACGAGCCCCCGCCGGTCATCCTCGGCCCTTCTCTCAGTCAACGTCGACGTCACCCCAGCTTCCGCGTCACTCCTCCTTCTGAAGAGGTGGCCGAGGCAGATTTCGTCACAGCCTCTCATCACACTTTTCCTCCTGATCCTTCCCAGTTCATGGAAGGCGGTGTCGAGTCCTCCCGTAATGCGAGTAATGCTAACACTGTTACGATCTATCACCTTCCTGGGCAGGAAGAATTTCCTGACGGAGAGCCACCTCTACCTTTTCCTACTCCCACCCCGAATCGTCGATCGGGAAGTCAGCAACATTCAGCACCCGAGCCCACCCCCGCCGAAACGCCATCGCAAACCCCAGTTCTTGCCCATCCACCTCCAGCGTCGGATTATCGCAAGATGACGTTGTCATCCTCACCACTTTCTCCTAGGACAGTGGCGACGACTCTGACTTCAGAACCATCATTCTCGTCCGAGCTCAGCCCCGTAAAACGTTTCTTTCTTGGTCTATATCATATGCCGTGGATTGCACCCGAGCGAGTCACCATCGACTACCGTCCCCGCGGGCATGGCAGCGGACACAAGGGCGGCCGTGGGATTGTCAAAAAGCCTATGTCCTCATGGTATCGGGGCACGCCTGGCGTGGTTCTTTCTGCCAAGGCCGGCAGCGGGGAGGTCGACCTGCTCAGTTCAGGCAGTAACTCAAGACGGGCAAGTACCGGCACATCAGCCACACCCCTCGCCTCTCCCACCGCTGCACGAGCGAGGCATCGTTCCTCCGATCAGCACCGACATCGTCACCGTGAGCATCGCCGTCACACCGGTGACAACACACCCCAGCACAGGCACGAGAATCGATCCCACCGTCACCGAAATACGATCTCCTCATCCGAAATCCACCACCAACAGAACTCCAGCCCCCTTATACCCGCAGTATACCCTTACGCTTATCCCTACCCGTTCCCATACCCAACACTTCCTTCTCCAGCACCCCAGCGCTCGTACTCACACTCCACGCCACGCGGACCTAGGCCGCACCGCACACCAACCTATCCGCACGGATATGCGCCGTACCAGCCCCCCCAGCCGCCTATGTATGTGATTCACTCCCCGTCGCATACGAATAGCCCCGGCGATGCGGGGCAGAGTCAAGCGCAGGTACTTTCCCCCGTGTATGTGCCTACCATGCAGCTGGTTTCGGGCGCGTACAATCAAGACCAGGGGCCGGGTGGCTCATCTCCTGCGGCTGAAAGAGTTGAGGCTACATAAGAGGCAACTTGCTTTCGGAACGATTACGCACATGTTCTCTTATATCTTCCGTTACGTTCCTGTCTTCTGTTCCATACTTTTGGCTTTGCTTCCCGTCATTCACTTGGGCCTCTTGTCCATGACAGACGTCCGACTTGTCCGGCGTGCGGCTGTGTAGGGATCCACCCGTTCCTCGATTTCCGGGAATGTTCGCCAATAAAACTGCCTCCGCAACGCATACGCAACACTAGCGGCGAATTTGTCGCCACATGGCTTTCCTTACTACTACCTGTGATGACTTTAACGTGTAGAACTGTTTGCTGAAGTCATCCTAACGTTTCGAGTGGATGGTCGACATTGGAACAATTCATTAGAGATAGTAATAGGTATGAATCGTAGTGCTGTGAGATAGCATAAATTCCGGTTTGGTATATTATTACAAGCTAGGAAAGTAGTACCCATGTATCCAGAAGACAGTTAAGACGACACCTCCGTAGCTTTGATACTATGTTCCCACAACTTCTTTCTGGCTTCTTCAGATCCGAAATAATTCTTCATTCCCAAATCCTCGCCTCGCGAGCCCACGCGGAAGAAGCCCTGTTTGTTATGTAGAAGGCCATACAGCATGTACTCGCCGGCTTCCTGGTACGAAGTCATGAAGGGGTATGCGAGACCGATAACAACAGGTGACACTGCTCTAAGCAAAAGCGAGTTCGAAGACGACATCAACCCCGTTCGTACGGCTCCGGGATATGAGTGAACGAATGTGAGAGCGGGATTTTTGGCGGCGAATTCCTATTCACGGTTAGAAAAGATAGTAGATATAAACATAATGGCTTACCTGCATCATAAGATCGTTGTACGCCGGCGCGGTGGTGGCAGCATTGGGGAGTGAGAAAGTTTTCTTCAGCCCGAGATCGTTGAGGTCAATGTCCGCGCCCTTTCCAGCAGCGAGGACGGACAAGACTTTGGAATCCTCTCCAGCTTCGTTCGCCTTCTTCAACGCAGGGAGCAAATCGCTGATGAACTTGAAGCGCGCGTAATAGTGCACTGCAAGCTTTCTGTCGATGCCCTCCTCCGTTTCATCCCTGCCGTTCATCGTCATGACACCAGGACTCATGAACAGGAAATTGATTTTCGGTATACGAGTAAGGAGCTCCTTCGTAACAGATTCGACGTTCTTCATGAGTGTCACGTCGCATTGGACAAATTCATGGGTGTATTTGGCGGTATCGGTGGGTTTTGGGAATTTTGCGATGATAGCATCGGCGGCGGCGCGATTACGACCAATGATAACAATATGGGCGTTTCCTTTGGTGTGTCGGGCAAATGCTTCTGCGAGCCCTTGTCCAATTCCACCTGTTCCGCCGACGAAGAGAGCAACCGGGGCGTACGAAGGGTTGAATGCGGCGTTAGCAGTACGGATTGTGGAGAGGGAAGGCATGTTGGCGTTCGAAGAGAAGTAAAAGTACGAGATTAGCACGACAACGAGAGAGACGAGGAGAAGAGGTATGTGAGGAAGCGGCATGTACTGATGAGCGTGTCTTCAAACGTTTTATGTAAAGAATTACACGTGCCGTGAAACGCGTCCGCGGTAAGTCGCAGTGATCCCGCGGTCTCCGGCACCGATGTAGGTCAGGGTCTATTATGCTATAAGCATTTGTAAGCACGCGAGCACTTACAGACGCTGTTTCGCCGCTTGGCTGATGAATTTGTTCAACGACAATTTGGCCTAATGTCTTATTATTACTGCGTTGCGGTTTTTGAGTTGGCGAAGTCTTCTTCTACTCGGTGCCGATGTTATGTAGACTTGATTGATGGTGCAATACTCTAAACATATATCGCAAAGATAATGGACAGGCTTCGAACAATTAAATGTGACATTCAGAAGGCGTGAACGGCACCAAGTACTCGTGTTCACTACTGATAATAGTATCAGGCTTGGTGTCAGACTGGCAAAGATACGAGGATTCGGAAAGGAAGGCCCTTGATGCCGCATGCGGGTAACAGATACGATGGGTCCAAGTGGACGTCGCTTAATTGGTCAATCAAGAGGGATAAAAAGACAATGGCAGAATCCCAGACGCAGAAGAGCTTTAGTGGCTGCCAAGAAGCAGCGACCTGGTAGAAGGACGAAGGGGACCTTGTATAATGTAAGTGCACACAGTCAAAGCTGGCGACAGTCGATGCAATGAACACCTGACCATAGTATGAGTTCGGGACCGCGGCGGGTAATCTATCTTGTTATCTTGTTAGCACCATCAGCCACTTTTAAAACGAAGAATCTGGGCGCAATCATTGTGATACCGCTAGGCGTCCGCCTCCCGTGAGCTCCCTCGGCGATCCCGAAAACCGTTGTCGGCCTGAAATGTTGAAGAACAACTTCTCAAGAATTTTGCATTCTGTAGACATACCACGCGTCGGCAAAGTCCGGATTGCTTGTACTTCTTTAGAGTTAAAGGCATCGGTCACTGTGGGAGCAAAATTATGTATTTGTCCCACATTCTTCTTCCCTGACAGTGACAATCAACGCTTCGCCCCAGCAACTTGACCTCCTGACCACAGCACCTATGGAAGAAAAAAATTGGCACCGAATCTCGGAGAAGGGTGGAAGCCTTGATTTATCTTTCCTTGTTATCCCATCACAACAGTACCACTAGCACTTTGACTCAATCGACTCAAACGATGGAGCAAAACAGGCTAGTCCATTATGAACATCCTTGGACTCATACCAACGGTGTTGTGACTGAGGGCGTGACGTTTACCGAACAAATCAGCACCGTTTTCGGGAGAGTCTCCTCCAGTTTCCTCCACAGCTTATTCTTCAAGCTCCCTACAGTCGTTTCTCGCCTCTCAAAGGTGTCTCACGGAGCCTTATATCTGCCGGCGGTTTCTACTGCTTCCGGCGCTGAGCACCGAACCACGATCATTGCATCACCCAAAACTCGTGTTTTCCGCGTTGTGAGAAGTTGTTCAAGGGAAATACCTGTTCACTGCTGTACCTCGCCAGCCCTCTATCTCATCTCCCATCACACGACATCGCAATCTCTTGTGTATCCGGGGAGGTCCATGAGCGTACAACATGCCCTTTCCTTGCGTCTTCAGCCTTCCTCTAGAACTCCTGGAAGAAATCGCTGATATCGTTGACGTTGATACCCAACTCTCTCTCTGTCGTGTCTCAAAACTATTCCACTCTTTAACCGTCGCCTCTGTTTACCGTGTTATTTGCTTGGATTCTCCTTCGTCAGTTATGGCGTGCTGTCGTACCTTGGCGCGTAGGAGAGATGCCGCCGCTGCCGTTAGACAATTTTCTATATCATATACGTGCGTGCTATTGATTTCTCGTCTTAACGCTGTCCGCTGACCTCTAGACATAAGGCCTACCGATCCACCCAGCTGTCATTTCACTTCATTTTACTCCACCATTCAGTCGGCCCTCGAGCGTTTATTGCATTTGCAAGAACTCAAACTTATGGTTCTCGACCCCAATTACATTCAAGTCCTTAATAACACCTATTTTCACTCGCTCCGACACTTCGAATGCTATCTTGCTCTCACGAACTCATTGATCCTATTCCTAAATCGCCATCCGACAATAAACTACCTGCAAATTGCACCCCACGAGGCTTTGAGTCCCTCGTCGATAGGAAACGTCCTCCCTCGGGTCGTACTCCCAAAATTACAATATTTTGTCGGGAACAGTGAGTGCGTCTCGGCACTCGTCCCCGACGCATCTCTTCGCGCAGCGTTCATCTTCTGGGAAGCGGTAGGTGGTACGGCTCAGGATGCTATCAGGTCGCTCGAGCGCTCGAGCGGCGACACGATCAATCTGGTCAGTTGCCAAAGAAGCGGCTGGAATTTGGACTTGATCGACCTCATATCGATATGCTTGCCGAATATCTATGTTTTAATCATCACCAATCTCTTGGTCGTGAACTCGCGTCCGAACGAGGTGAGTTTTACACACAGTACGAGTGGGTGTCGATCATGACCTTGCTACCTCCCAAAGACGTACTTAAATGCCGTCACCAACCTTCTACCACGATTTTCGATGCTCTGTCATCTACACGTCCATTGCATCGGCATGGAGGAGCTGAGCGACGGAAAAGGTAACCTAGACGAGGACTTCGCCACAGTCACGGCATGGGGCGCGGCATGTCCGTCATTAGTGGAGTGTATCCTTCCTCGTGAGTGTAAGAGTTAGTTTCTCATCCAACTGCTCTCATACGTCGGAATGATAGATTCAAATGGAATGAAGTGGCTTCGGAGGCACAATATATGGATTCCGGACCCAAACGATCCACAGGGCGTCGAGTGGACATTGAACACGCTCAACTCGAACAGATACCCGCAATGGAGTCGTCTACTGCTTGCCATGACCACTCGTTCACGGAAGAAGGCTGGTTACACCAAGCAGTCCGAGGATACGTTTACGGCGTTGCGATCGCCGATGTTGACATCGTTTTGGGACGAGGGTCAAGACAATCCAACAAACGGTGGCGACACGGAGGGCAAGATAGAAGAACTGCTGGAGAATGAACCGGAGATCAACGGGTTCGACTCTAGCTTTTTGACTCTAGCTTTAGGAGCACCTGTGATCGATATCTAAACTAGAATATAATCGCATTGCGATACTTACTTCGATCAGTGATAGGACAGGATAGGATAGTAACCCGGTCCCGAAGTTGAACAAGCGGCGGCCGCACTTGCGCTTCTATACTATTATTAGATAGGATACGAGTAACCCGTGGTTGCGCAGTGGTCCTCTCTTTGCCGATCAAGACGTTCCGTAATCGCCCGAACGTCTTGCGTTGTCATTAACGTCACTCTCAACTATGTACACAACTTCGCTGAGCCTTCTACTTATGTGCGTATCCATATAGAAAATCATTTGCGCAGTATTTCCGAGGTTGTCAATCATTTTGGTACTAAATGGCCAAGCGAACAACTCGTAATCATCTCCACATAACAACAACATAACAGGCTTCTATCTCCAATTACAGGAACGTTCGCCTGGCCATGCGCAGCTCGTGCGCAGCAGGAGGAAGAGAATGCTATGCTATGACCCTGCCAGGGCCCAGGGTCAGTGAAGCTCGTTACACTGGATATGACCAGTATAAAGTATTCTATCTAGCCCCGAATGCCGTCGTACCCCTTTCCTCTTGACGCTTGCCATGGTCTCTGCCTTGTTCCTCTTGGTACCTGCCCTGTTAGTGGCCAACGCCTCTGGAAACGTCAGTGCCAATCAGCATGGACGTGATGCTGTGGTGGCTGAAAACGTATACTTTCGATAGCTTATCGCTGGCCGACAAATGAATATCATCGCTAGTCGACAAACGAATGTTACGGCCCAGAAATGCAGCAGTGTACGTATCGTTCAATCAACATCTGAGTCCGCTTCGCTGAGTTCTATGATTGCATAGTCGATGTGTCTTTCAGCGACAGTGAATGGTTCAAATATAAATTGTGAGTATTCTTGCTGCTTGGACTGCCAAAAACAAAATTAATTGGTACGAACTTAGACGTGCTATCGAGTCTCGGTAAACACACTCTTGGATGGATGGGAATGTCAGTTCACATAGTCAACCGTCTTGACACCGCTTTTGAATGTACTATCCAGGGGATTTGGTCGACAGATGGCAGGCTCACCCATGGTCATCATGTGGGCCAACGCTGGCCAGGTGGTCCTCTCACAACGTACCGCTTCTAAACAAGTAATGCCGACTGTGGACCCGAACCCGTCGCGAGTCGCATCTCTTGCTAACTCTTTGTCCTCGGTGAGATAAACATTAGTGTAGTCGGTCCAAGAATATTTATCTTGCTTCAGATCGCAGGGGACACCTCGAGCTTTGGTTTCACAATCCCCGTACGTCCATGATGTTTCTATGACGATATCCAGCTAATGTCCATCCTCAGTCAGACGGGAACACCAAACCATATGTGATTTTTGCTTACGGTGTTGACCCGCCTGGCTCCTCTGCGGTCGATGCCACCATTCTCTTGCATTATGACTACCAAAGTACCCAACTCGACCTCTCAGGATCTTCTAGCCCTACTACAGGCGGTACCTCCACAGGCGGAACCTCCACCTCCACAGGCGCCAACTCTTCAAACAACAACCCTCTTCTATCGTATCAACGCATGATTATCGCTCATGGCATCCTTTGTGTTTTGGGTTTCATGCTGTTTCTGCCAGCTGGTGCTATTCTTCCCCGTCTCTTCCGGACATCCACTTCAACGTGGTTCACCGGCCACTGGATTTTCCAATTTGGCCTCGGTACATTTTACGCTTATCGGGTATGATCTATATTATAACATTTGATTTCTCCAGCGGGCCCTACGATCACCGCTGGCATCGCACTAGGAATCCAAGCTGTCTCGTCAGCAGGTGCACTTCACCTTGACGACGACCACAAGGTGGGCCGCTTCCCTATACCCCCCGCTGCATGTTCGCCCTCTAACGTAAATCTTATTAGATCGTGGGCGTTGTCATCTTCGTTTTATACATCCTCCAACTTGTCCTGGGTGCTGTCATCCATTGGATCAAACCTAAAAACAGTAGACGCCGACCAATACAGAATTATGTACACGCCGTTGTGGGCCTTTTCATCATTGGCTTTGCGATACACCAAGTCTATAATGGGTATACGGAGGAGTGGCCAAAAACGACGGGCCGAGAATCCTTACCCAATGGGGTCAACATCCTGTTCTATGTCTGGATGTCGGTAAGTTTGCGTGCAGTTTTAATTCAAAGAAAAACTTCTAATATTTTCCATCTCTAGCTGATCGCTGTACTGTACGTTGGTGGCCTCGCTTTATTGCCCAAGCAGTTCAAGCAAGAGAAAGAGAATCGGGCCAAACGACTACCTGTGTCAGGTGATGATAAAGAGCACCGTCGACTTCAACGATATACCGACCATCAGGACTAAGGGGTGTAAAATATTGCAGACGTTAGCTGTTTCGTGATTACGTATACCTTGTTTTCAAATGGACACTTCTAGTGGAAGAGTACGGGCATAATTCAGATCGCTGTACAGTAGACATGACCCTTGTTATATCTAACCGGCAGCGGGCCAGCGTGGAGAGGACGAGTTGGGTCTTGAACCTGTCAGTGTCACTGCACAAAGATGTCACCAAGTCAGAGATCCATGTTACATGTATGACCTAGACACCAGGGGCTCTATAATTAAAATCGATGATCCCAAACGTTTCCATTTGCTGCGTTCCATACAATATCGACTGATACGCATTGGACGACACAACAGCAAAAAGATAGAGGAGATCCCCCGACGACACAAGCCAACGTGCAATAGCAAGGTCATCACGCCCCCGCGTTGCAAGCAGAGCGCGGGGGACAAGGGCGGCAAAAATAATATAACCAAGAATGGAGGCATGCCTCCATAATAGTGGTCAGACTATTAAGAACAGATACTACACTTGATCTAAGCCAAAGGCCAGAGTGGTAAAGATTCGGGGTCGACGATGGTGAGTTTATATACTTTCCAGTGTGGCGCACGGACCAACGCGCACTGAGACACATCTGAATCAGACCGGTGCAGTGAATGACGAACTTAATAGTTTGACACGCGCGCTGCGCCACTCATTCGTTGCCGTAGTTTTAGGGAAAGAATCTGAAGCTGAAGCCCGAAGGTTCTTTCGCTCGAACCACAGACCTGAATTCGAAAAAGAAAGGTCCGCAAATGAGACCGTCCCAGGTCCGGATGAATGTGTTTCGGGAGGCAAGGGCCTTGTCCTTGGGAAGTCTCAGACGCGCGTCGTAGGCAAATGGGCATGCCAGGGCGAGCTCCTTAGGTCCTGGGATGGTACCGACAATCTCATGTAAATCTTTGATACGATTCCGTCATTAAAAAAATGCAGCCTCCATACCAAAACTTCCCGTCCGGGCGGTGGACCTCCCTGGAGGCAATCATCCTTCCACTGGCGTCGGAGTTCGCTATATCGAGGAACTCCCGGCGGATGCGGAATGCATGATTGAGTCTGAACCATCATTCAAATCTGCAGGAATGGTCAAGCGAGTTCTCGCCAAAGCCGTAGGATCGTGTTCAGAATAGCCTTTCCCAGTCTGTCCCCAAAGGACAACCCTAGAAGTGTTGTACGACGTCTGGAATTGGCAGTGGAAACACTTTCGAAAAACTAGAAGAAGTTTAATACCGTGCTTTCGCCACATCGCGTACGGCGCTTGTGAACCCGGGGGCCGGGGGCAGACGCGCGTCGCGAAAGGAGGAGGCATACGACGAAAAACTGGTGGAGGGCCGGGAAAGGAAGACCGTGACGCGGGCCGCTGATTGGGCAAGGAAAACTCGGATGAAGGTCACTGGTCAGTGTAAAGCATCTAGCGCAGTGACGATGCGTTTGACCCCGTGCGTGAAGTTCTCCGACGTAGGCCTTGAGGACTGATTGAGCTCCATGGAGTTGTAGCATAGCCGACTATGCTAGATCTTCCGCGGGAGTCCGTATAATCCCGTCGCCTGTGAAGCACCACAACCTCCGTAGCAGCCCACTTGGAGACCTTTGGAGACGCGGAGACGCTTGAGCGCGCATGGCGATCTATGGCGATACGAACTCAGGTGGGGTCGTCAGCAGACTTCTTGACCTTCTCCAGCGGAGCCTCTGGATACTCTTCACGTGTCAGTCGCTCGCTCAAGTTGGCTGCGGCTGCGGCCTGCCTCGTTGGGGTCGATTCTTAGAACAGGCATGACCAGAATTTCGATCTCTTTTAGGAAGGGAGTAGGCCAGATCTATGGCATACGGAAAGCCGGCCGAAAACAAAGTAGGCCGTAATAAAATGAGAGTAATATTGAAACGCCGTTTTTGCGATAAGTGAAATCGTGTGAGAGCTCAAGACGATGTGCAACCGTGACGAGCAGCAACTCAAAGCAGCAAAAGGACTGCTTACTAACGCGGCGGGCATTGGCGACCGTCTCCACTGGAACCATCTTCGTTCAGTCAATTGCAAGCATCATGTACATCTAAGTGCTATCATGGCTGCTGTCTATTACTGCATGAGCGTTGACAAGTATTCGACTCATAGCACGTCTTCAGTGTTCACAATAGGGTGGTTTACAGTAGCCAACTTTAGACCTAGACCGGTGACCGTCCCCTCTATGAGCAAGCGTCGATAGAGGGACCGGGACAGCTGAGTTTAAATTACTGTATGATTGCATATTGATCGAGATGAGATAAAAATAACTCGTAATTTCTACTTTGGGTATATAACCCAAAAGGGAATATGGTGGGGATTTGAGCGCGCGTCGTGAACGACGACGACGACGACGACTTACCTCTTGCCCTAATGACATCCCATTATGCACCTACGCTCCCGGAACGCCTCAACATACTCCGTTCGCTACCCGATCTCGAGATTTTCGAACTAGTGAAGACTGAAATACCAGAAGAAAGACTACCCACAGAATATCTCGCACAACTAGACGAAACAGACAAGAAGAATGGTAGTCAAGAATTCGGCAGGAGTGATCCTGGCTCGATGGATAATCTCGAGAGCATTCCGGATGTGGTCTATCTTCGACTTATATGTGCGAGGAGCCGGAATATGTGAGGTCGACTTGAGTGGGATGCCAGGAATATTTTCTTTATTGGCGTCGTTGAAAAAATCAGACGTGTTGACGGTGA